>WSFP011516493.1:0-12766 GCA_009831015.1 Picea engelmannii | reverse complement strand
TTTCACAATAAGGGGACCACTTTGGAGTTCATCCATTTGTTCACCTTATCAATCATGATAAGATAATAATGAGTCATCTATACATTTTTCCAACAATGCATCATATACCAATGAAACCACATCGATCCATCTTCATCATGTATCAATGAAAACTCATTGATTCATCTTCATCTATGCATTCTCATCAAGGACAATACATATTATATTACACCAATCATCAATCAATCAATCCTTTGACATCAATCAATCACTTGACATCAATCAATCAAACCATTGGCATCAATGACAACATGATCCAACAGGAGTATCCCACATTTGAAGAACTTTGGACTTGTTGGGCACAAGAAGAATCAAGGATTTGTGCGAAAGAGAAACCCCAAAATAAATACGATGATCAAGCCTTCACAACAAGATTCAAGAATTTTAGGAACAAAAGGAAGTTTGGCTCAAGGAAGAAGCCAATTCAAGAGAAAGATATGTTAGAAATATAATGCTTCAACTATCGAAAATATGGTCACTACAAGAATCATTGTCCCGATCTAAATAAAAGGAAGGAGACACACGAAGCATCAGTTTCCAAAGAAAAGGAACCTACAAAGAAGACTAAGCAGGATTAAACTGAATTCTTCTTCTAAGACAAGGTAACAATACTCTTCATAGTTCTTGTACATACCATGTTTTCTATACATATCTTGCATATATATAATATGTTCAAAATAGAAACTATACCGATGGAAGAACAAAAAGATAAGGATTGCTATCACAAGACTACCAGCCTGATATGAACTCACTAAAAGAAATCAAGCAGAGGAACTGAGGAACTGAAAGTTGTGATGAAGAACATTGTATGGAAGGCTTATGAATGAAAGCATTGCGAGATCCAGAACTAGAGTTTCTCCCAGATGGAGGGAGAAGACTAGGATGATTGCTTGTTCCAGTAAACCAGACATACCTCTACATGAGCCATTATATCATCCGCAAGATCCATGGGTTGGAGTTTACATCAGATGAATGAAAAGACTGTTCTCCAGAACAAAGAACATATGTAGAACAACCTCAGGGATTTGAGGTATACCAGGAAGAGACTCTTGTATGAAAATGGAAGAAGGTCTTGTATGAATTCAAACAAATTGGTGCAGAGCCTCCAATGCACAACAAAATCATGGTGAAAAACCTTCTATAACAAAGATATTGTATCAAAATGGTTACTCAGAAGCTCAGGATGATGGATTGCTAGTCCATGACAAACCCTCATGATGGAAGACGAAGTACCACTCGGATATGTTCCAGTTTGACCCTTGCCACAACGTTATGAGCTAGCAGGAAACAAAAGATGAATCCAAAAATGATATACTATATTGATCAGAGCTATATGCATCCTTTAGAGAATACGAGTGTTCCAGAAATACTGAAGTACATTGAGATCAAGAATTACACTCTTCATGATGAAGTCCAGAAAAGAGAAAGTGGTTCTCAAATATATATCTTAACAGATGAGCAGATAAGCATACATTTTGGTAAATCCTTTTTCTAAGATAAAAGAGTTTGTGTACTCAAGCTGGAGCTCGTGGAGATGACTTCCTTATTGAAAAAGGAAGAGATGACTCCCAGTTTGGGAGGGAGCACTAACTTATTATTGATTTATGGAAAGTAATTTTTCAGTTCAAAAAATGGTCCAGGATGAGCAGTTCCTTTCTAGTTCGGAAAGCGGTTTGAGATTTATGACAGACATGAATTTTCTAGTTCGAAAAATGGTCCAGATCGAACGGTCATTTTCGTAATGAAAATGGTTCGATGGATTGTTGATGTACCATAGACAACGATTCTTCTTATGGTTATCATGGATAATAGTCTAGGATAGTCTCTCTTCTTAACGATCACTCTCAGTAGAGGTCAAGAAGATTGTTCTGCCTCGCCAGACAATCATTCTTTCGAAGCTCACAGTTGTGAGCAATTTCGAAGAATGGTCCATTTTTGGAGGTTGGTGCAGGCCAATCATTTCCTTAGGAAATGTTCCAGACAATCATTCCCTAGGGAAGATTCATTCTCTCCAGGTTGCACTTTGTTTAGTGCCGAAGGAATTCCCTAGATAGGTGAATGGTCTAGGTTCAATAATCAGGGATAAACATTCCCTAGGGCAAACTCATTCTCTCCAGGTTGCACTTTGTTTAGTGCTAGAGGAATGGCCTAGATAGGTGAATGGACCATGCTCAGAAATTAGGATAGTTATTCTTCCTTGCTTGAGAAGAATATTCCAGATAGCTCATCATTGATGTTTTACCTTCTGAGGGCAGATGCTCTTCCAAATCTCATAGATGTGAGTGGAAGAATGGCCCAAATGATTCAGTTTATATCATAACAATATTTTTCTATGCAGGTTGATGATATGATTGTTATGGAGACGGTATGCCTCCAGACAATAGATGTATACTAATGTGGTGGATGTGCTCCACTATTTGTGACTATATGTCACTGATCAAGTATCTGCGTGCTACTTGGTGTGGCAGTGTACCACTAGATTGTAGTGTGTACTAATTTGGATAGACACAGTTGTTTTATATTGAGTGACATTGTTCCGATTTCCTTGAAGACTATCAATAGTGTTGGAAATGATTATCATCTAGATGGATGATCAATGGACAAAGATTTCCCAGATGGAAGAATAGTCTAGGACATTTATTCTTCTAGGACATATGTCCGGATTAGAAGAATGGCTCTTGCGTTACTTTGTGGAGTGAGTGACTGATCCAACATCATGTTCGATTACTCAGATAGAGTATGGTTTCGAGAGATGATGTAGCTGATGACACCGATAATGATGATGGTGCTCATGATCTAATCATGAGATAGTCTAGACAAATATGTTGATGCTACCAGGTGAATGGTATGTTTGTGCTCAAGACCATTACCTTCAAATACCTCCCTATCTAGAAGGGAGTGTTGATATTATGGTAGCTGTGGGAGGTATTTACCTCCACGTGTAAACCTGATGAGAATAGAATATTCCAGGAAGCAAGAAGAAACCCTAATTAGATGGTTAATAACCCTAGAAGACAAGTTGGCTTAAGAGGATAACTTGTATTAGGTTATTAGCCTCCAAGAGAAGAATTCAGCCAAAGGAAGTATTATATACTAAGTAAATATGCATCCAGAATGAGAAGTCGACCTAGGCAGTTTTCCATTTTTAGTATAATTACAAGAGGCCAGTCTTCATTCTGGCAGGCATTCTCAAAACTGCAGAAGCAACACTTGTGTGCACTGCAGTTGGACAATTTGTGCTCAATTATGGAGGAGGGATGCCATTCCAGCTGCTGCAACTAGCAGATTTTGTTTTTGGCTTGGACTATCTCTTGGTTATGGTTTGGACTATCTGATCAACTCTTGTTACTCTTGCTTGGTGTCCTATTCTTGGAGAAAGATGCACCACCCTTTGTTTGGCTATCTAGCCTAGGGTTTGCTTCCGGAATGATTCTTTGTCAAGGTTAAGGTGCTCAGGAGTGGCTTCGGCCTATGGTTGGGTGAAAATAATGATATTGTCTATGGTTAAATGAGCACATCCATCATATTCAAACACAAAGGATACCCAAGTGGGTTCTCTCCTAAATGGTGTAGATTCACCCATGGTGTACCTCTCCTAGTAACCTTCCCACCAAGCTCTGACATGGGGAAGGGATTTAAGGAGCACGAAGGTGATATTTTCATTGTCGATTTTTTTTTGGATAGAGTAATAACCTTCTAGCAGATTCAACCATTTTTCTAGAGCATTTTCATCTATCTGGATTTCAAATAAGGGGATATCAAAATTGACTTGTACCTTGAAGGGTGTCACACCTGCAAAATGGTTGCTTGTAGAAGATTCCTCAGTCATCACCATTGATTGTCTTCGAAGGATCTGAGCGAAGTTGTCCATCATCTCATTCCTCTGTTGTAAAAGGGAATACTCGAACAATGTCTTGAAAGGATATTATGCTCTGTCATCTGTCTTTTATTTTTCCATGGGAGGTTTCTTGGGTTGGCGAGAGCGGTTTTCCTCAAGTGAAACTAGCTCAAGACCCAACTCTCTATACCCTGACCTCGTTGTGGACCTGCTCTGAGAAACAACAAGGAGAAAACTTCTATGATACCACTGATCTGGATTAAGCTGAGAACAAAACGAGACAGAAACAAAAATATAACAGAGAACATAGAAATATAGTGAAACCCAACTTCTATTAATGAATAAGAGAGAAAAACATTGTAGAACACAAATTGGCAGAATGGAGTAACTTATCTCTGAAAAGAAATAGGTTTTGGCTACATTTCATTCGCAACAAGTTTTACATCACACTCCATTACATGCTTAAAGGGCCTCCTTCACCTAAATTATATATGTGAGAGTGAGAGTACAACAATTCCCATGATTCATGTGGGATAAATTGGTCTAAGTTTATAAAATGTCATAGGCATGTAAAACATTAGGAATTCTCAGGCGATCACCCATCCCAATACTATTCTAGCCTGAGCACACTTAACTGTGGAGTTATAATGGGATTTGACGTATTAGCGCTATGTTGTAGGAATGTACATAAGACCACTAGGAAATCACTACATGATGTTTGTAATTAAAAAATGAATATGACATTCCATTCCATTCCCCATCAAAAGGGTGAATATCATGGTTTATCAAAACCATAGGTTCAAAATGTTGATTTGGTGGACAAGGTGGATGGCCATCAAGATCCACCTGGATCACTAAAAAATGGAATGGGAGAACTAGAGTTAGAACCAAAATCAAAGGAATCATCTTGTAAAAATACGACAGAGGCATTTAACAACTTGATTCTAGAAGACTTCTCATCGAACCATACATTTCTTTTGATAATGATCTATCGTTTGACAGGGTCAAATAGTCGATAGGATTTAGACTCTTTAGAGTAGCCCATCATGATGCAAGCAAGACTCTTTGCATCCAATTTTTTTTTCAATCATTATAAATCTTATCCCAAGCAACACATCCAAACAAATGGAGGTGGTCAATTGAGGGATTCCTTCCACTCCATGGTTCAACTAGAGTCACAGAAGGAACAAATTGAGTTGAGATGCGATTAAGTAGATAATTTGGATAGTAGAAAACATCAACCTAGAAGTGAGGAGGAAAGTATTTGGCATGTAGATGATTATTTCTAAGCACACATCCTTTACAAACTCCATCAGGGGGAAAAAATTTAGGTAGACAAACAACCATATTCTAAGTTTTCATCAATTGTAGACTATGAAAATTTAGGTGTTCGAGTCATTCATTCCAAGTTAAAATTATTTCATTAGTGTGAGCAATAAGATAAGTCGTTTAAGAGTCGAGTCGAGTCATGTCACAAAATTTATACAAACTATCCTTTGGGTCAAGAAACCCTCCAAAAAAAATCAATTGACCTTTCTTCAAATATCAAACAAATAACCGATCTGGCCAGAACTCCACAAACTTCGTTGTATGTTTTAACTGAGAAAAGGTCAATAGATTTTCATTGAGGTTTGACACATGATAAACATTGACAATTATCCCATGTCAATAGTAAATATCACCTCAACCAACAATGTCGCGAGAAAAATCATCATCCTCGTATATATTTCTCTCCACAAGTTTATCTAAGGACATGGACAAGGAAGTGTCCTTCTCCATATGTAAAGTGCACCCAGAGTCGACTACCCATTTATTCTACACAGAATGAGATAGCAAGGCTTAATAAGTTCTGACTTGGAAGGTGAAATTATCACCTAGTCAATGAACAACCGAAATGTCTCCTTCAAGGCGTTGTTGATTAAGGTTGGTTGTCATTGATGTAAACCCTTGAAGAAATCCCCATGGTAAAAAGGTTTGGTTAATGGATCCAATATTGTTTGATGTAAATATGACTCATTATTGTCTTTTCATGGTTGATAAGAAGTAAATATGGATGAACTCCAAAGTGGTCCCCTTATGGTGAAAGCCCTCACGGGAAGACACTTTGCGGAGTAAGAGAACCCATGCTTAATTGTGGAAAAATGTGATCCTAGATGGATAGTTCTTGTCATTCCATTTCTGGTGGTATGTGGAACGTCACATAACTCCTCACGGTTAGAGAGTTATGGCCATGAGAAGTTGGAGACCCCAGGTTTGGGTAATGGACCCAAGTTTGTTTGATGGATAATGGTATGAGTTATGATATATTTTCAGATAATAATATTCTATATGGATAGTACATGTCATTCCATTTCTAGTGGTATGTGGAACGTCACATAACTCCTCATGGTTTGAGAGTTATGGCCTTACGAAGTTGGAGGACCCTCATCTATCATCTAGAAGCCCCAAAAGGTCAAAGTAAAGAGATTTTAAAAGGTAAATAATAAAGTGAAGTAATGAGTGTATTACAATTCAAAGTGAATACAAAATAAATTATTTCAATAATAAATTTAATGGAGAAATTAGAAGTGGGTTAACCCTAAAATAAGGAAAGTGGGGCCAAGTGACCTAGAAGATGTTTTTAAGGAAGCTACATTGAGAGTATAAATAAGAGGAAAGGATCTCTCATTTTAAACACACTTTAGCATATTGAATATCTATAGGTGTCTGAGGTAACCAAGGATATTTGAGCCTAAATTTTGAGGGAAAGTGAAGAAAATAAGGCCGAAATGCAAGGAAGGATAAATTCTTTTGATGGTGTTTTCTAAGGTATGGTATTTACAAGTCATCTCACCATTTTCGCTATAATTTTTTTTTTTTATAATGATTCATACCGTGCAATTGCTATGCCATTGCGAAAACATATCCAAGTATCTGTGGTAAAAAAATCATCTTGTGGGTCATTGTATTTTTGGAGTTACACTCCGCGGAAAATAGGGTTTGTGGCTATTCCCGAAACTAGTCAAAAATAGGTGTTTCAGGTAAAAATGTCATAACTTATTCATAGCATATCCAAATTCATTGAAAAACAAATGTTTTGGTTAGGGTATAGTCTGTAGTATGTTTTTTAACAGTTTCATATCAATTCAACAAATATTCCATTTGGGGAACGCTCTACAAGGTCACTCTCTAGAATAAGACAGAATTCAGTAAGGTATGCCATTTTTTCTATAAATCCTTGTATGAGAGGTTCCAAGTAGTGAAACCTGGAGGAATTGCATAAAACACACTGAAGAACATTGTATATCAATTTCATATATTTATACATTACACGTAAAAAATTATGATTACTTCAAGTTAGGGTTGTTGACTAATCCAAAACTAGTCATGTGAGACTAAATAAAAGTTTGATGAAAATGCTAGTCTCTTGTTGTTGAAGTTAAGGAAGGTTTGAAGGAATGTGATCATATACACCAGGCCTATTACAGAGCTACAAATCAGATTTGGATGATTAAATTGATGAGGTATTTTGGTTGAGGTACATGTTGAGTACATGGTTGAGACAAGTAGTTGTTGAGTTGGCACATACATGAGGTGTATAGTTGATGATGTTGGTACATATTGATGAGTCATAGTTGATAAGTAGTTGACACATGATTGGTACATACTTGGTACATGGTTGGATGCACTTGTTTATGGTACAGGTTGATTACAGGTTGAGGTACAGGTTGATGCATGGTTGATGCATGGTTCAAATTTATTGGTGCAGGTTTACAGCGGTATATATCACAGTGACAAGTTGACAGTGGTTCCATCATTCTACTTCTACTTCAGGGTGGCAGGACGGGGCAAGGACATGTGGTTGTAGCCACCTTCTGGTTGTAGGCGGAGAACATAGGGGGTTGTAGCCTCCTTCTGGTTGTAGCCAGAGAATTAGGGAGTTGGAGCTTCCCTCAGGTTGTAGCCTAAGAAACTAGGGGGTTGGAGCCTCCTTCCAGTTGCAACTGGATAACAAAGGAAGTTGGTGCTTCCAATGAATCTAATTCTTGAATACATATAAGAAAAAACATTTCGTGGTTTTCTCCCGATTTGGGTTTCCACGTAAAACGCTAGTGTATTGTGTATGTGTATGTTTGTTCATTTGTGCATTGCTTATTTACTCTGCAATTATTGGATGATAATGCTTCATTTATATAACACTTGGATTATATGGTTAGAAATGATTAAATTGCTCTATTACTGATTCACCCCCCCTCTCAGTAATCCAACAATTGGTATAAGAGAAGGTTCCTTCAGAAATCAGTTTAACCACTGAAAGGTAGATCATGGAGAGTACCAACTCATATAAAAATGGAATACCACAGTTTGATGGAAAAAAATATGTTTTTTGGAGCATAAGGATGGGGACATATATACAGGCACAGGGATTTCAAGTTTGGCAATCAATTATAGATGGATGCATAGCACCAACAGTTCCACCAACAAATGACAAAGCAGTAAAAATCGATGAGAATAATTCCAAAGCCACAAATCCACTTTTGAATGGTCTCAGTGATACAGTATTCACCAAAGTTGCACACTATAAATCTGCTAAAGATATTTGGGACAAGCTTCAAAATATTTATGAAGGAGATACAAAAGTCAAAGAAGCAAAGATTTAGACTTACAGAGGTTAGTTCGAACAACTACAAATGAAGGAAGATGAAGATATCGTAGCCTACTTCTTACGAGTCGATGAAAAAGTGAATGCAATCATAGGATTGGGAGAAGAAATTGAAGAATTTGTAATTGTTCAAAAGATACTAAGATCTCTTCCTATGAGATTCAACCCTAAGATATCAACACTAGAAGAAATATCGGATCTGGACTCAATAAGAATGGACAAACTGCATGGAATCTTCACAGCATATGAAATGCGAACTGAGCAGGAAAATCCAGATGTAAAAGAAGAAACCTTCAAGGCATCTAAAATATCAAAGCAAAAGAAAAATGAACAAGAAGAATATAGCAGCAACAGTGACGCCTCAGAAGGTGATGAAGAAGTGGCCAACTTTGTCAAAAGACTGAACAAGGGAACCAACGATAGGTATAGAGTTAAGCTCCCTTTAATTTGTTTTAATTATGATGGTATTGGTCATTTTGCTAACAAATGTTCTCATAAGAAAAAGAGAAATGATGAAGGTTACTCAAAAGGAAAACACACATATAAAGGTAAAAGAACTACAAAGAAAGTTTTCAAGAAAATCGTATACACCAAAGAAGACATCTCATCATCAGATGAAGATGAAGTCAGTGACAATGAGACAGGAAGAGTTATATTCATGGCAGTAAAAGACTCTGACAAAGAAGACTCCGAAGAAGAATATGAAGAAGCGGAAGAAGAATGTGAAGAAGTTGAAGAAGAAATTGAAGAGGTAGAAGTTGACTATCAAGAAGAATTAATGTGTGCCATAGAAGTTATCAGAAGAGAAAACAAGAAAAACAAGAAATTGCAAGAAGAACTAGACAAGAAAAAGGACACTCAAGAACTAGAACAAATGATCACAAAATTGAAGGTTCAAATAGAAGAAGATAAAAGAATTGAAGAAGCACTCAAAGAACAACTAGAAGAAAACGACAAGATCATTGGAAACTTGGAAGTAGAGGTTGTCACACTAAGAAAGGATATTCAAAAGAAAAATATGCAGAATAGCTCAAAAGTTTTGAATGACATTATCAACATTCAAAAATCTCATCTTGACAAGTCCGGACTTAGATACAATCAGACAGAAAAGGGATCAAGATCCAAAACAAAAGAGAAAGAAACAAATCCAAGGAGCTATGCAGAAACAATAAAAGAAGATAGGAAGATATACAAGGAAGATTATAGGGACACTCCTCCACCAAGAAGATTCATATTTCAGAATCAACAACAGACATATAGGCCTCAAGAAGAAGAAGGATTCATAAGAGCACCTCCTTTCAGAAGATCTTCAACACCCAGGTATCAAACTATATTTTTTGGTTTATGTTATGCATGTACTAATTTTGGACAAAAAGTTGTGAATTGCAGAGCTAACAACAGGAACAATAACAACTTTGAGATTTATACACAAAGGGATTGTTCAAGGAGACCTAGTGACACAAAGAAGAAGTTACAACAAGTTTGAATCTTTGAGCACTGAAGTGGAATGTTACAAATGTAACAATTATGGACACATGGCCAAGGATTGCAGAATGACAGTCCCTCCTAAAGAACCTCAACAGATTAACAACATTCACATACAATAACCTCAAAAAACGACATGGATAAGAAAACAAGATCAGTATAAGAATGAAGAATGCACAATCACTCTACAAGCTAAGCAGAAGAAGCACGGTTGGTATGTTGACAATGGATATTCAAAACACATGACAGGTGATAAAGACAAATTTCTTACATTACAAAAAGAAAAAAATGAATCAGTCTCCTTCGGAAATGATAATTCATCCAAAATCATTGGAGAAGGCACAATCTGAATTGTGAACAAGAATGAAAAGGCACAAAATGTTCTACTGGTAGAAGATATGAAACATAATCTTCTAAGTGTGAGTCAAATGTGTGACCAAGTTCATAAACTTACTTTCAATTCAGAAAAGTTTGAGATAAGAAAAGAAGGTTCAGGAAAATCTATTGTTATAAAAGTAATTTTCAGATCTATGCATTGGTTTAGATTGTGCCCTAAGGGCTGTGATATTCATCTCTTTTTGAAGTACATTTTTAGTGCCTTATTGAGCTTGCATAGTGAAAACATTGGACAAAATTGAAGTATTTTCTGTTGTAATAAATATTTCATATTCATCCATAAGGCCGAAAGTTATATGAAATAGATCTGGAGAACCTCAAGTAAATGAAGTGAAATTTATGAAGTCTTTCAATGTGTAGATTTTTTAAATTTCCACAACATTAGTTTTATCATTATTATTAAATATAAGTTGTATCCTCCTCCCTTAATGGTCACACTACAAATTACACCAAGCTTGTCTCTAAAATTTAAGCACTGATATAGACTAAGAGGCTTGGTGAATATGTCCACAGTCTACACCTGAGTTGCACAACACTACAACTCTGTCTTCATTCTCCACTAGTTGCTGAATTTAATGACTTTGCATCTCCACATGTTTTGTCTTCTCATGAAAGACGTGATTTTTTCCATCTTAAAAAAACCTTAATGTCTCAACAAAGTGTAATAGGATTGACTTTTTCAACTCGCAAATCAACAAGTATTCTCAACCAAACCACCTCCCGAGATGAAATAGTGCTTCCATATACTCTGCTTTGGAAGATGAAAGTGTTGTTCCATCTTGTTTTTTACTCAACCACGAACTTGCACTTGTACCAAGAGTGAAAACATTGTTAAAAAAATTTAGCAGATGGAAACAATTCTAGTTTGATTTCTAAGCTACCTACAAAGGAAACATAAACTGAAATTTCTGTTAAAATTGTGTTGATTTTTACTAGGAATTGAAACAAATCAAACTGGAGAAAGTAGAAGCAAGTACGCAAATCTGAAATTCAAATCACAACATTGTTTACTATTCTTGAAAACAAGAAATTCATAGCTATTCTTCACCCATTACTTCCTACTCTAAAAAACTGAATGAATAAAACCTATACCCATGCCTTCTTATATAACCCAAGGTATCTTCAGGTTTAAAAATTTACCTTGGATCCTAATTTGGATTGATCCCAAAAACAGACCCAACCTTAGATATATTTCAATCTTGGGACATGTGCCCTTATCTCTACATGATGGATAGTCTTTGAACTTCATGATAACGTTTTACTAAGGACACCTTCTCTGATCCAAGTACATGGCCACATATTTTGATTTGCTGCCTTTTGCCAACTGCAACTAAATGCTACCTGACACGTGCAACTTAGTAAGAACATATGCAATGCCTTGATCTTGTTGTCCCATTTGGTCAATTGTATCAATGAGTAGACTATATAGCAGTCTATAATCTAGTTTCAAAAGCTATATTGGCATCCATGCATTCTTTTAAATGGAGATTAGTTTTCCTTTGGTTGGCAGGGATTTTTTTGTTTTGTGATATTAATGATTGGGTACTTGGGATTATTTCCATAATATTTGATTTCACAATTCAAATGATACGCATGTAGAAAATTAAAAATCCCAAGAAAGAAAACTTTGAGTTTAAAGCCAACCTTGTGCAAACATGTCCAAAATATTGTAGGGTCTAACGCAGGTAAAAATCCTCAAGCAATCCTCTAGAGTCCATGGTTGCAATTGTGTGACATTCTCTACTCCAACCTCCAAGTTCCAAGTGTGGGGTTTCTCCTTGCATTTACAACTCTGCTTTGCAGTACAAGAATGACACAAATGATGTGGTTTTAGTTTTTTAAAGGGAACTTTAGTGCTTTTTTTCTTTTCCTAATGAGCAATTTACTTTTTACGATCCTTCTTAAGCATGCCTTTCTTATTTTCTTCTTTTTATTTATTTTGGGGCCTTTTCTATCAACCATTTCCCACAGGCTAGAAACCTGCAAGAAATGACCAATACAAATGTTGATCGTTTCTTAGAAATGGGTTCCTGTCCAGAAATGGAAATCAGAATAGTTTTCTGGTGTAGTTTATGTTTTGGGATATTTTTCTCCTAAAAACAACCCCCTCAAATACAGTTGATGGTAAGTAACATAGATTGGAGGGGTCTAACACACCAAAACACAATTAGGCTTGAAATTTGGGTATTGTCTATGAAATGGCTGCATTTATTGCATGAGGAACAATAGATTTGTACACTAAACAATTCGAGGACATTTGCATCGTTGGATGTAGCCTAATAAAGAGGAGGTTGGTAAAGTAAATCCTATTGGAGGCTGGTAAAGTAAATAGTATTGGAGTTTTGCTTCATAAATCTCTCAAACCC
>WSFP011516492.1:0-12766 GCA_009831015.1 Picea engelmannii | reverse complement strand
GTGAATGGTGGCGCTGCGGCGGCGTCGCAGGAAAAAGAGGGGCCTGATAACGTAGAATCGGAGCGTCGCCCTCCGCCTCCGGCTGAGCATATCGTGGTCGATATGCCTATAACGCCCACAGACTACAGAGGCTAAGGACGCCTCGGCCGTCGCTTAGCGCCGTATCGTAACCAGTAAGATACATTGGTGATCGTATAAAAATTAAATAAATGTCTCACACACATACTTTGGAATTTAGAGACCTAGTATAACGTAATTCCATATGTACAACTCAAAAGTGGGTCACCTTATTCAATAATCAGGACTGGTATTCATTTTCTAGGGAATTTTGCTGCTTGCATGGCTTTTTTAAATATATATTAAGCTCGTAGTGCTGGCATTCCAACTCCTAGTTGACTAACTTGAAGAGGCTTTTTCTTAAACTTTGAATAACTTTGAATGTTGATGTGCACCTTTTGGTAGTGGAGTGGGCCATCATATTTTGTTTTCCACCATGACAAGGAACTTGATAATTAATTTGTATGCTCTCTATCTCGTACTTTATAGTTGTATGGATGACGTGTCAAAGGTTATGTTTATAGTTGTATGGATGATGTGTCAAAGGTTATGTAGTGGTTGGGTCATGGATGAAGTGTCAAAGGTTAGGTTATGTCTAGTGGTTAGGTGATGGATGATGTGTCAAAGGCTAGTGGTTGGGTGAAGAGGTGTCATTATGTATATATTTTGTTTTCCACCATGACAAGGAACTTGATAATTAATTTGTATGCTTTTTATCTAGGACTTTATAGGACTTTATAGTTGTATGGATGATGTGTCAAAGGTTATGTTTAGTGGTTGGGTCATGGATGATATGTAAAAGGCAAAGGTTAGGATTTTATAGTTGTATGGATGATGTGTCAAAAGTTATGTTTAGTGGTTGGGTCATGGATGATGTGTCAAAGGCAAAGGCTAGGACTTTATAGTTGTATGGATGATGTGTCAAAGGTTATGTTTAGTGGTTGGGTCATGGATGATATGTCAAAGGCAAAGGCTAGTGGTTGTGTTATTATGTATAGAAGATGTGTTAAAGGCTATGTTTAGTGGTGGGGTCATGGTGTAGTATGTTAAACATTATAGGTTTAATTTTTTTGTGTAGAGTTTTTATGTTTTGCAATGAAGTTTTTTTTTTAAAGAAATAATACATATTTGAAAAGTCAAATTAGTTTAGGTGGATGTTATAAAAGTACAATTTATGATTTAATAAATATTGTTCATGTTACAATGTTAGTAGGGGTGATTATCTCATAGTTCTTGGTTAGTATTTATCTTCAACTTGAACTAATACAAATGTGATTATCTCATAGTTCTTAGTTATTATTCATCTTTAATGTGGAACCAATATAAATCACAATTCAACAACAAAGATGAGCATAGTATTGAATGATAATTCAACATTCAACAACAAAGATGAGCTTGGTACTGAATAATAATCACTATTTTTAGAATTTATCGGATAATCCACAGTGTTTGTGATTGTCTATCGGCGTTTCGGATCCAGATCAGGATCCATCTTCAGGATGTGATTTTCCTGTAGATGGATCCTGATCTGGATCCGAAACATTGACAGACAATCACAAACATTGTGGATTATCTGATAAATTCTGAATACAATCACCACATAAATCTTAACAGTCAAAATAATCACTATGTTAATAATCTAGGCTTGAATCTTCTTAGGTATAGAGTCTTTATGTATAAAAAATATGTCTAGTTTTCGTTATCATAAAAAAAGCTAACACATATTCTACAACTCCAACTAATTTAAGTAAATCTACAAGTCCAACTAATTTGAGTAAATGTTAATTGGATACATTGTCCTAAGGGGGTTGTGCAAATCTGTAGAGTCTTTGTGTATATAAAAGATGTCGAGTCTTTGTGTATACAAAAGATGTCTAGTTTCCCCCTCTCATAAAAAAAGCTAACACATATTCTACAAGTTCAATTGATTTGAGTAAATGTTAATTGGATACATTGTCCTAAGGGGGTTGCGCAAATATGTCATTCAATCTTTTTCATTTCCTTATTAAAATCTCAGTGGTGGCTATCACTCTTGGCTATTCTCCATCTTCAACAAGCCAACACATAACTCAATTCAACGCCAAATATTAGGGTAGTACTTAGTTTCTCCTTGGGAGGAACTAATACTCTTTGTAAAGATGAAAGATGAGACTTTGCCACTATGCATTCATTTTAGACCAGTGAACAAGGTCGTTGTAATAAATAAATAGATTTTATTAAGGATTGATGACCTATTTGATCAACATAGAGGAGAAATGATCTTTTTGAATATAGATATGAAGTTGAGATACCATCAAATAAGGATAAAGGATGAAGACATCAATAATATAGATTTCAAAACCAGGTACACGAACTATAAATTTGTAATGGTGCCATTTGGACTGACAAATGCACCAATTGCTTTCATGCACTTAATGAATGGAATATTTAGAAATTACTTGGATAAGTTTTTCATTGTATTATTGATGGAATTCTTATTTATTCAAAGTCAAATGAGGAGCATGAAGAGAAATTTAGGTTAGTACCACAAGCACTAAGACAACATCAACTATATGTGAAGTTAAGAAAGTGTTCCTTTTATCATAGGCAGATTCATTACTTGGGACACATAACCTTTGAGGAGGGAATAAAATTGGATCCAAATAATATTGAAGCTATTTGGAAATGGCCTACACCTAAGAATTTAGCTGAGGTAAGGTCATTCATGGGGCTTTCTTACTTAATGGAGAGGAAATTTAAGTTAAAGAAAGATAAGTGTGATCTAAAATATTTATTTGAACAATAGAATTTCAATGTTAGTCAAACAAGATGGATGGAATTTCTTAGTGATATGACTTTGATATTAAACATGTTAGAGAGAAAAAGGATAAGGTTGTTAATGCACTCGGTGGAACAATACATGCATGTATGATACAACCATTAGTATGTGTAAATCATATTTGAAGAATAGAATTTTGAAAGTTCTTATTTTATATGAACATTACCTATAGGTAAAAGAAGGATTACAACAAGAAAATGTACCATAGAAATATGAAACTTATAAGCTAGAAGAAGATGACATTCTTGTGCATAAAAACAAAGTGTATCTTCCTAATTCTTATGAATTCAAAAAAAAAATGTATTAAAAAATGCATAATGTTTCATATGCTAGACATCCTAGTTACTAGAAGACAAATTCAATAATAAGAAGTCAATTCTTTTGGCCATTAATGGAAAAGTATGTTGTTGATTATATAGCCAGGTATATGGAATGTCAAAGAGAAAAGGCTTAACACAAACATCCTACAAATTGGTTACAATCATTACCACTTCTAGAGTGGAAATAGAAAGTGGCAACCACTAATTTTATCACTAAGTTACCCAAGGTAGCAAGGCAACATAACTCCATAATGGTAGTGGTAGACAAATTAACAAAAGATGCTCATTTTATTCCAGTTAAATTGACCCATAAGGTAACCAATATATTATAAATTTATATGAAAGATATTATTAGATTGCATGGAATAATTGCATGGAATACCTAAGAAAATTGTTTTAGACAGAGATCCAAAGTTTAATTCAAATTTTTGGAAGAGATTATTCAAGTATTTTGGTACAAATTTAAATTTGAGTACAACATATCATCTACAAACAAATGGGAAAACAAAGAGAGTTAATCGAGTGGTTGAAGACATGTTAAGAATGTATGTGATGGATAAGCCATCCAAGTGGGAGGATTATTTGCATTTAGTTGAACTTGCATACAATAATGGATATCGAGCTTCACTAAAGATGCGTCCATTTGAAGTTTATATTAGAAAGTGCAACACTTCGGTTTTTCAAGAAAATCTAGTAGACATAGTAGTATTTGGGCCAAAGTTGCTTAGAGAAATGGAAGATAAAATGGTCAAGATCAAGCATAATTTAAAGGAAACACAAGAAAGTTAAAATAGTCATGTAGATAAAGACATAATACCAAGGGAATCTAAAGTTCAGGAGTATGTGTTTCTGAAAGTGAAACCAAATAAAAGTCTATTGATGTTGGGGAGCTGCACTAAATTGATAGCTAGATTATGTGGTCCATTTGAAATCTTAGATAGGATAGGACATGTTGCATACATGCTTTCATTGCTTGGTACTGTAAAAATTCATAGTGTGTTTCATGTATCATTGCTGGAAAAGTGTGTGCATTATCCTAACCATATCGTTGATTGAGCTTTGATTCAAGTGGAAACATAAGGATACTCCCAGGTACAACCGGTGTGTATATTGGATAGGAAGGTCACTATGCTCATGAACAAAGTCGTATGGCAGGTAAATGTCCAATGGACTCACCACAACCCTAAAAATCAATGTGTGAGTTGGAGGGTGGAATGTGAGAGGCATATCGACATTTATTTTGACATTTTAATGTAAACATTATTGTATATAATGATGATGTTCATTGAGGATGGTGAAAAATTTAGGGGGGAGGGAAGTGTAATACTCCAGTGTTGATTCTCAGATTAGTTTTATATATGTATATGATGAATGGCTAAAAGCAAAATGATGTAATATGTAAAGTTGTACATTTAATGATAATAATAAAAAAACACATCACAAGCTAGAGAAGGAGGACAAAAAAATGGGAGTCTATGGCTCCTCGAGAGGGGAAAGAAAGGGGGATTAGGGGGATTAATATGGTTAAAGGAAGATGGTATTATTTTATTGATAAGCCTAATTCCTTAACCCTAGTTAACTAACATTCTTTAATCCTTATGATTAGTTCTAATAGAGGGGAAACATGTACTTCCCATGAAGGCAAGTGGTTTTCATTAGCATGCAAATGTACTCCACATTTTGGGCATGCAAGCCATTATTCACGTTCATTCTTCCTTGTTTTTTTCTTCTCTAATATCAATTTGTCATATTACTATTGTAATACAATTTTAGCATGAAACTATGAGTAAATTATCATTGGGTGTAAGGGAATTTCTTTTTATCGAGGAAACTTAATTATAATTTATAATCCCTGGAATCCCAGTAGTGATATTTCTTGGCTGGTTTATGCTAGAGCCCTGGAGGGAAGTTGGATAGCTTGAGGGACTACATAATAGAGAAGGGGATCTCATTCCTTGTTTTGTGTGGGCTGAGGGGAAAAAGGGATGGTGGTTCGAGATAGCTACAAGGGTTAACAAACTATGAATTATGGGAATTGGGTTGTGTGAAGAGAGCTAGAACTAGCCATAGGTAAATTTGTCCTTCTGGATTCATATCCTTAGCTTGGGGGTTGACCTTTGTTGCAAATAGATTAAATGCAATATAGAGCCTACGATTTGGTGGAACTTCCTTCTTTTGTAACTATTTGATAAAATATTTCCATTGAATATGTGTTCATAGTTTGTTGATAAACCTGCCGAGTTATTATTGTTCTTGTTATAAATTGAGTTAGTTTCTAGTTTGTTCAATTTTGACTGTGTGTATTAGGATACATTCATAAGTTATGATTTTATGGATAATTAATGTTTTATTTATGTTGCATAAGTATGTATTGTTGTGCTTGCAAATGTGAGTCAATTAATAACATAACAATGAGATATGGTATCATATGAAAAAAAAAAACAATTATTGTGAATTTCGGTGGTTTCAATAAGTACCTTATATCCTCAAAAGAGTACAAAGGGCATTGGGTACTTTACAAGTAAAGTGAATTTCTATAGTCCTTTGGATTGGAAAATATTATCAACATAGATCCATGTTAACAACAATTCTATTAAAAATACAAAAGAATCAAAAATACAATTAGAAGCAAATCTCTCAATACTTAAAAAATCTTAAAAGATGAATATGTGTGTTTTGATTCTCTTGTCTATATATATCACCATAATATAGGTAAACAAAACATAATAAATACTGATCAAATAAAATTTTATAATATTTCTTAATTTTTATAATATTATTTTTAAACATATAAATACATATTATTTAATTAACATCTTAAAAAAATAACATAAAAATAATCTTAAAAAACATAACATGAAAATAATCTTTTAATAAATTATCTTATGCTGTAACATCTTAATGTATACATTCAAATTCTCATATTATTTAGTGTACATTAAATTTTTTATTAATATATTTTTAGTGGGCAATGTTACATCTTTAAAAAAACATGACATGAAATTACTTTTTTGTAAAGTTATCTTATGATGTTGTATGTTAATGCATATATTCAAATTTTCATATACGAATGATATTTTTTCTTACATAACATTTGAATCATACACACATGATATTCTTCCCTACATAACAATTGAAGTGTAGAATTGAAACTCTAATGGCTTTCTATAAAAGCTTTTTAAAGTTTGGAGTTCTACAATGATAATGGACTCTATTACTCATTTATTGATATCCATCACAATCATGTTCCTTTTCGTTTTCTTCTTTTGAATTTTTTTGTTATAGTTGCTTTTGACTTTGGGGATTTTTTGATAATACTTTTGCATAATATCGAAATTTAAAATATTCAAGTTGTAGCACTGTATGATTTAGAGGTTATTGTCACAAAAGTGATGATGTATGAATATTGTTATCATTTTTGTGATCATGTATTCATAAAGGTCGTTGTCGGAATTGTTTTTCATGTGTCATGACTATGCTAATGTGTCCCCACTATACCAATGCAATAGGGATGGTTGTGAAAATTATGATGATGTGTTATTATTGATTTACATGTAATATTTCTATGAATGTATGCATGATTTTTCAATGTCATGTGTCATATTTTCTTTTATTCATGTAAAAAACATTCTTCTTGTTAATCAATTTACATCTCGAGAATTAATCATATTTTCTGGAGATATTAATACAAATTTTCACTATTTTTACATACAATTAACCAATTTACATTTCGAGAATAAATCATATTTTCTAGAGATATTAATACAATTTCCCACTACTTTAACATACAATCAAGCATGACGTGAATCTTCTCTTTCTCCAAGATCTTTAAACTAATGGATAAGGGCTAACATTTTTCCCCTTTTCTGATTTGCTTTCATTGAAATCCAATGACCAATCTTTTGAATTAAACATGAAATCCATTAAAATTGTAGATTTTGATTGCATAGATGAATTCAATGGCCTTGAAAACCCCTATTGCACATATATTATACAATCTATGAATCTCTTATGTGGAGTTTCATTACACAAAAATAAAAATCATTGGATTTCTATAAAAAAACTTTGATTTTGTCTCTTGTTATTTTCGTCAGATAGAAAACATGAATGTTAAGCTTTTACCCTACTCTAAAAATAATTACTCTACCAAAATTTTCATCATGTAATCCAATGATGCAATCACCAACACACCTTCAACAATATTATTGTTGCTCAAATGCCATTAATATGTTAGTGTATTCATTCATTGTGCTTTGGTTCCTCAAATGCCATTAATATGTTAGTGTATTCATTTATTGTGCTTTGGAAATAACTTCATGTTCTACCTTCTTTGACTTATACACAATGCGTCTTGGTGCTATAATCCTTCTCCCTTCAATCAATTATACTGGTATAATTGTGCGATGTTCTTTTAATCTTACAATTAATGTCCACAATTTTTCCTCTTAGAGATATGGCTTCATCTTAATCTAGCTTTCAATCAATTATACATCTATACTCGTGGGAGGTCCTTTCACCAATATAGTTATCATCCACAATTTTTCCTCAAATAGATATGATTCCATCTTAATCTAATGGATTCACAATTCTCTCCATAACCATTTAATGTTTTATTTTGTTTTGTTTTTGACATTTTTAGTACCCAATATACACAACTCTCATTTTTTCACTACCTAACACATACAACCCCCTTTGGCACAATTCACTAAAATGATACAACTCTTTTGAAGGTCAATTATTCAACTTGAACACCCAAATCACCACAAGAGCATTGTTCATCTTCCTCCAATTGCATCTACTAACTTTTCCTCATGACATGTGACTTCTAGAGTGTGGATGACAATGCTTTTGCGACATGCATCTTGTGTCCTTTTATGCTCCTTTATAAAATGAAGGTCTATCTTTTTTAGACAAAAGGTAACATGTATATATTAACGAAAGACCCACACTCTTAGGTGCATGGAATCTTAGGCACCAAGCTTAACACTCCAAATCTTAAATCTAGATAACACACACACATTTCCATTTTCTGGTAATGAGCAAATGTTACCTAGAAAGTTAGAGGCCTAAAAAAGGGACCCAACTTTGTGTATGAACCATTCCATTATGATAAGTGTTGGGCTCTGTTTTTGTCATATTTGTTCATCCAATAAAGTCAGTATGTCGCTAGTAATTTGTATCCATCTATGCCATAAACCTTCATTAAACATCATTATTCACCTTTATATATCCAATGTAATTAATACATCATTTTAATATGTTTTTAGTAACTACAAACGATTATATCATGATTTTGTTGAAGATGGTTCATGTTAAAAATTCCTGCAGATCAAGCTTCTTCTCCAAGTAATCTTTAACATTAAAAGTGTTCTTACATTTACAGTGATCCTTGTCAAGCTTCATTTCTAGTATATAAGCTCCAAAGTTATAACTATGAAAGAGTAAACAAAACCAAGATAAAAATGTGTTTTTGGCATCTTCTTAATTTATTAAAAATAAAGAGAAATCACCAAATGTAATTACTCTTAAGCTTACCCTCTTTTCTTATAATTATGCTTTCCATTACCCACAATCAAACCTTACACCTATCTATAATCACCTTACACCTATCTATAATCACCATTGAGTATTCACTTTACCACTATCATTAATCATGTCAATTTATATCATTTTTCACCACATTTATATTACTTAGGCCAAACTTTTAAACGTCTTTTTATAAGCTTAAAAAGGTAAAATATACACCTATCTATAACCACGATTGATTATTAACTTTACCATAATTACTCATGCCAATTTATATCCTTTTTCACCACATTTATATTCCCGAGGCCAAGCTCCTTAAGCTTAAGGGGGGGTAAAGTTTACTAATTTAATCAATTTCCTAAGTCTTTAATAGATTAGTTGAAATTCCTTCAATACATTTAGCTAATGATGTTTTGTGCAAGTTCCGGTACCACCTATATATTTCCGGTAGCCATACCTCTATGAATCCAATACTAAATCTTCCACGTGGGTTTTGAAGAAGATGAGTTTAAGATTGTTAGTTACAGTTGCATTTTACTTTCTCCTCACACTTACAGCTGTTCGTTCCCTCAGTCTAACGCTGCATATTATCTAGGTTATATGTATCTCTGTTACTTGTTGAATCGTTGAGACACATGTTTTTTTTTACTCGGATTCATATAAATATATCATGCTATATATTTGTTGCCATTGTTTTGATATTGATATTGCTCATTTATTTGTTATATGACGTGTTGTTATCACATGCATTGTTATATTGTTAATATATATGTATTGTTTATTATATTGTTACATATAATTTTGTGATATATTTGTTTCAAGTTGTTGAATTATTTTTTATATATTTTTTTGGACATGGTGTCATATTTGTTACATTGTTGTTTTATATATGTTGTTATATTATACATATTCTATTGTATATATTGTTGTTGTTTGTTGTTTTATTGTGTTGTTACGTGTACATCATTTTGTTATGTAGTATCTTATATGTATTAAATTGTCATAAATTGTTATGTTACAGACATGTATATGTTATAACTTGTTATATCGTATTGTGCATATATGTATTATGATGTAAACAAGAATGTAGTGTTAGAAGGATTATTGTTGTAAGGTGATTTCATCCACATAAAAAAAAACATAGTGTAAAATTAATCTCGTACCAACACATATTTCGCTCTTTAGGTGTATCTTTTTTTTAGGATAAATTTCTGAAGTGTGTTTTTTTTGAAGTTTTTATATTGCAATACTTTAATTTTTTTTCCTCCATCATATGTGTGGATCTATTATAGGAATACCATTGAAGGTTAAATACATCAATAATTTACTTCCAAAACATTGCATGAACACCTTTGTGTGAAAGATTGCAACTCAGAATCTTTATAGGGTTAGTTGTTCCACAACCCAGTGACGATTTCCTTAGTGTTAGTCTTTAATAGTTTTCTTGTTTTCATTTCCTATAGCTTGCTTTGCTTTGATTTTCTTGGTTTGTTTGGATTGTCATCGGCATAGGATAGATTAGATCTTTAGTCCTACATTTCCTATGCTTGCACCTCCAAGTTTACAAACCCCCGGGTTGACATTAAAATGTAATGAGAATTATCACATATAATTCACCTGACATTTTTGGTGCCGTTGTCGGAGAGGTGCTAAAGGGATTAGAGCATAGGTAGGTTGCTTTAACAAATTCTCTTTTTTTTGTGTAATTTAGCTACAATTGCAACTTGGGGGAGGAGAAGCGGTAAGATGCAAAGGCAGCCTTGCTTCAAAATTTCTAAAGGGGTTCTAGCCTGACTCATTCACTTGGGTGAGTTTCTCCAAAGCTTCGTTATTTTCTTTTATGCAAGTGTTTTTTCTTTTAGTTTATTTCATGAAAAAGAAGAGAAGCCTAACTTGTATGAATAGATAACTTGGTGACAACAAGATTCTAGTAGCATGGTGGCACTTTGAGTACATGATTAGTTTTCTCATATTTTCTTTAATTGTGTTTCTTTCTCATTTCTTCAAGATTTTTTTTTAAAAGTTTTTGGAGATGTAATATCCCTTATACATTAACCCCTATGAAAGATAATACCTACCATTTTACAAAATAATGATGCTCAATAGTTCGTTGAACAAAAGAGGAAATGCTACTCCAAGAGAATGATGCTCAATAGTTTGTTGAACAAAAGAGAAAATGCTACTCCAAGAGCTTTCTCAAATCCTAGTAGCAGCCGATGTCTCTGCCTCTTAGGAAGAGAAACTCCTAACCGCAATAAGGAACATACTTGCCTCTCTAGAAGTGATAGAAGAACAAAATCCCCATGATCCACATCCACAAGAAGATATAGAATCCTTATTTGATCACCCTTGGCAAATTGCTGAGGAAACCAAGGAATCATGGACCACATTCGATGGAGAGAGAAAAAATAGAACATAAGATCAAGGAGTTCTTGACATGCCTATCATTAGATCTTGTATGCATCCAAGAGACCAACCATCCGATAGTAGAATATCGACATAGCACGATAGAGGAGGATATACAGAGTGGTCCAAATGAACAAGTGAACCAAGAATATCATAAATTTGTTGAATGTTGGTTCCAAATGACTATCAGGTTCAAGAACCACTTTCTTGAAGTTTCTTCTTTAGTAAATATGACATCCTATCATAAGAAGCAACTGGTATCTCATGCTTTGGTACACATTAAAGAATATTTTTCAAACCTGAGTATGAGTATGTTTGTAATCCTCTTATGCACATGGCTCCACTGGAAGTACTCCTACACTTGAGAAAATGGTTTCCTTTTTCAAGTAGAGTAGGACATCGTAATAAATAAAATAGTTAAGAGAAAAATAAGTCTAGTTGCGAAAACCGGGTAATTGGCGCAACTAGACATGAATATTGTTTGAAAACTAGGCAACTAGTAGGAAAAGTTGACAATAAGATATGTAAGTTTATGTTGGTTCAAATCTTGTATCGTATTCTTCAAATCATTTATGTTTTGTACTTGTGTCAACTGATGTGGGATTCCTTAAGGCCCATCTTTCGACAAATCTCATCCCATTGACTCCAACACATAATCTAGGATTAAGGTTAGAGAATGTAAAAGTACCTTGGAGTCTACATGCCTTAATGGTATATCTCCTCACTGAAAATCATGGGAATACATCAATGTCCCTTATTCATCAGATCTTGTAGGTGACTCGACATCAACATATCCATTCGTTCCTGTCAAGATGTACTTAAGTACCTTGACACTCATTGTCATCACCGATGAGTTGTCTCGCATTGGTTAACAACATACATTAATGTTCAATAATCCAATGATTTATTTCTATGTTTGACATCAAGTAAATCCATTCACATAGATTGAATTGTGATAATAGGGTATAAAGGATGAAGACTATATGATTTGATGGTATCAACAAAATCTTGCAGCAGTTTATTTTCTTGTAGTAGCTTGCTCCAATAAAAGATTGCCACTTGGTCTTAAACAGTTTGCATGAGGACATGCAAACCCTTGGGTTTAGGGGAGATATTCAGATCCCTTCTAGATCCTCATATTCTTGTCAGCATCTCCGACATCTCCAACATCTCCAACATCTTCATCGAGTTTTTTCCCTTCAACATGGATTAGTTCATCCTCTTTTAGCAGATTCATCTCCCATCAAATTCAATTCTCTCTCATATTCTCAACAGTTATCGTCCTTGTTCTCCCTCATCTTCAGCTTTCAACCGATCCACATCGTGGTTCCATTGATATTTTGTCATGTTCTGCATAATTTCCACTTCATTTTACAACATGCATCATAATTCAAAGCAAAGGTAACTTGAGGTAAAACATGTATAAATCTCTTGAATTTACTAAGAATTTTAAAATAATTATGCATAACCACTATTACCCACTCTACATCGCACTATAGGTTATCACCCCTTAAAAGTACCATCACCACTACCCAAAAACTTTCCATTTTCACTCCACCATTCATAAAAAAATATATACTCTGGTCATAAGACCAAGCAATGAAAGGAAAATTTGTGGTATAAAAGTACAAATACAAAG
>WSFP011516485.1:0-12766 GCA_009831015.1 Picea engelmannii | reverse complement strand
ATTACTTGACATCAACCAATGACATCAATCAAACCAAACCATTTACATCAATGACATATGATCCAACAATCTCCCAAGTAATCAAACCATTGGCATCAATGACAAACCATTGGCATCAATGACAACATGATCCAACAAAAATCTCTTGTTAAATATCTCTGTAATATTTTTATTTTGCATTAATAAACTGCTCCAAGTGGCCACGTTGGTTGGGGCCGTGGATGTTTCCTCGTAGGGGTTTTACCACATGAAAACATCGGTGTGTTGATATTTGATCTGGTTATGTGAGTGGTTACTGAAGGTGTTATTCCTTTGTTTGAATACCTATGTTGTCGAACACCAATGAGTAATTTGGTAAACCACTCAGCCAATAATTGATCAGGAAGGAGAATTTTCATTAATCATCACCTCCTCCTCCACTCGTGAATATGATCTGAAATGTGAGTAGAAGAGCATTGTTTAAATGAACTCAAAATTTTGGTTCCTATCTCATATCGTATCAGTAATTGTTAATGTGTCAATAAATCCATAGCTAAAGTGTTGAAATCATTGAAGAATCCTCATGGAAATTCGATATACCATTTGGCAGCCGAACCTGTAAGAGTTCGTTGGAAAATACATAATTGAAAGGAGTCATACATCAAGGAGTTGGATGAACACCAAAGATGAAATGTCATGACATGATTGTTTGGGTCTTCTCCTGATCGAGTGTCAAACTTAGGAATGACTCATGGTAATTTGGTAGGTATAACCATCCAATAAGGAGAATGCAAAAATAGGATCATTCAAAATCCTAGATAAATATGGTAAATCCAAAGTAGCTAGAAACAACAATTTTTTGTTCACTTGAGGAAACTAGTAATTTTGGGGAGGAAATCCCATAGGTATACCAGTAGGACCATAATAAATCTATAAATAGTTATAGTGTCCTATCAAATTCGATGGTGGAGGGTTTTGATTCAAGTAGCCAACCTTTGTTGGTTGATTTGGCATGCTACCTTGGAAAGGAGCATTAGATTGAAAAGCTTGACCCCAGGTAGGATTTACAGAGCTTGGAAAAGGTTTCCCGGGATTAGAGGGTACAAAATTATTTAATTAAGTATTTTCCCCCCCAGGCGATTGTTGATTTCCTTGGAAAGGAAAATTCCAAGGTTGAGTTTGTAATCCAGGTATATACTATTTGTAAATTGGGTTATGATGCCCAACTTGGGGTTGCGCCCCAACTTGAGGTTGGTCTCCAACAAGAAGTTGAAAACTAGAAGTACCAGAATGACTTGTGCCTCCATGTTGATTGGAGCTACTTG
This sequence comes from Picea engelmannii, assembly GCA_009831015.1. Taxonomy (NCBI): domain Eukaryota; kingdom Viridiplantae; phylum Streptophyta; class Pinopsida; order Pinales; family Pinaceae; genus Picea; species Picea engelmannii. The sequence goes on along the minus strand of WSFP011516485.1, from coordinate 11,462 downwards.
GGCCAAGACAATTAGATCCTCCAGGTGGTGGAGGAATGCTAGGCCATCCAAATAGAACCTGGGTAGGTGTGGGAACAAAACCACTAGAAAAATTATACCAAGGTGGAACAAAAAAATTAGGTCCTCCAGATGGAACCCGGGTAGGATTACAAATAGAACTATTAAGAGCATTATACCTAGGTGGAAGTGAGTGATTTGATCTAGGAGAAAGTGGATTTCCAACAGGAGCTTGATTTATTATTGTACTTATGGCATAAATAGGTGTAACTTGTGGGACCGTGGTAGAGCTAGTGAGCTAGAGAGGAAGGATTGTATGAGTACCAACCAACAACTGCTCTGAAACCGTAAAAACATTACTTTTTGTGCCAGTAAAATTATCTAAAGGTATTGTATAAGTAGTGGAAGTAACGGTTGTATGTGAGGACAAAGTTTAATTTGGAATCATTCCTAGTTTATCAAAAATATTGTGTCCTGACGAGGTTCTCTAAAAATAACGGATGGGGACTAAACTAGGATTAAAAATTCTAGCAATATAAACCTGAGTTCTAAATGATTCACTCTGAAATGGTGGATCATCCACACCAGACTCTGCGTAAGGTCCAGTAGGTATTCTAGTATAGGCTTCAACAACAATGTCCCCCGAAGAGTTTATTCGGAGAAAAATTGGATCTTGTATAACATTCAATAACGGATTTACAGGAAGTGTTGATTCTACCAATGGAGTAGAACTCCCTATCTCAGAGGACACATCGTTATTGACTACTCCTTCACGAGAAGGACCCTCTGGTGAATTAGGAATCAAAGGAGCATATTCTTCCGGCTCTTCCAAAGGTAACCCTTACATCATACGTGAACGACAAGGTCCATTGTTTGCCACACCGAATAAAGAATTAAATAAATCTATGGCCAACTAGAGAAACAAACAACACTTCACTAATAAAATCCAAATATCAAGCATGAAAACAATCCTTATTATTTTTAAATCACTAGTTAGTGATGAAATCCAACATCACGAGCTCAAGACAAGAAAGGTCTGAGATAAAGTAGGTGGAAAAGTTACGTTGATGACTTGCTTAATGGACTTACACCCTGGTGCAAGCTCCCACACATATTCATGGTTATACCCTCCAAGGAGCCCGAGTGAGATTGGCCAATGTCGATTCTAGGTACCATGAAGAATTTCCCCTCCACAGTCACCTCGTGTAAAGACTCTAAAGAGATAGGCTACTAAGGTTACCAATTACGACAATGATGCTTGGGGAAGCAGTCAACAGTCCAATCCACACGCAAGGGCAGGGTATCTAAGCCCAAAATATCCTTGAAAAGGTCCGCACAGGATTTTCTTCTCAAGTGACCCCCAATAATACGCACAATATCTACACTAAGACCAACAAAGTAGGGTGACTAACTTTGTTGTCCCTAATCTGACCTCGTGAATGACCCTTGTGTTAGAAGGCTTCCCAGAACAAAATGTAGCAAGTGGATTTAAGTCTCCCTATCACAAGATACTATTGTGTGTTTTGATTATTTGGAGAGTATTCCTCACAACCTATTCCAAAGCATTATCCCTAGCTAATGTTGGTGTATAAGAGTTCTAGAAAATAAAAGTTACTATATAGATTTTAAAATTACATTGAATTTTAATGGTTGTTTCTTAACTCAAAAAGGAAGTGGAGATGAAACTGATGAAGTGTTTGACCTTGACCCAACAACATGCAAAGAGAGATGAGATGTAATATTTTCATTCGATGAACTCTAATTACATAAGGGAGAAGGTTTCCTTTTTCCAGAATACAACAAGTTACAAAACACAATTTTGTCAATCTTCGAACGATCTTGATGCCAACCAATCAAAGATATCAATTTTTCCAATTTTCTCTTTTTAAACAAATATTTGAATGAAAAAATTTATTCTAAAGACTACCAATAGAAGAAAAAACTTCAATTATTTTCTTTTCAAATAAAAAAAAAATATCTAATTCAAAAAGAAAAAGTTGTCCAAGAAGATGAATACACTCACAACACAATTTCCCAAACTAAACTCATAATGCAACCAAAAATGTAAAAGTAAGAAAACTTATTTGTCTAATGCAATAAAAAATCGTTTCCCTATCAACAACAATACAAAACTCAAAAAAGATCAATAACAACTTATCTAGCAAGCACTCAGGGATGAAGCCTCAAGATTATACCCTTGCAATAAGAAGTGAAATGTAAAACTATGAAGCTTATGAAAAATACTCTCAATACTTGAGAAATGATCAAATTCAGGCTAAATATGCAAACCAAGCTACAAATAATCACTCAACAGGACGAAAAAATCACCCCAACAAAAGTCACTAAAAAAAATTCCTACAAGAATCATCGCATGATGTAGACGAGCACAGTGCAACGATCAAGGATAGTTGCATGCGGTTGGAAATACACAGTGCGATGTCATCACCCTATTTTTCACAAGCAAAGTGCAACAATGACTGAAAATAAAGGGGAAATGAATAGAGGACATAATTTCTCCATGAACTTTCAGGACCATGGAGTCAATATGGATCACCCAAAGACTCAGAGAATTAAATTAGCCAAAAGAAGGAAAGAAAAAAGAAAAAAAGAAGAAAAATCCAAAAGAGGACGTTCCCCAGTGGGGTCGCCAATTTTTTTAGAACAAGACAGAGTAGGATACAAACTAATCTCCCTAACTTCAACAAGAAATTAGAACAAAATAGAGCAGGATACAAGCTTCTCCTTAGATTTCATTGTAATGTAAACTAGTTTAGAGAGGGACAAATGAAATACCTTTTAAACGTCGTTTGATCCTTGCTAGGGTCACTATTTCTCCATCTTTCGATTTGTGGGATGTTGAACCTATTAATAAGCACAAACCAACAAAGAGAGAGAACAATGATATATATATTCCAATGAAGCCTGTGTATAATATCAAGGAGTTATACAATAAAAATGGAGACACTTTTATAGGGAAGAAATGTATCATTGCATTATATTGATGAAAGTGGAGAATACAACCTATGCCTTGATGTTGCAAGGTCCCTTGCAATGGCCCTTTGCTTCAACACACACACACCTTTTCTCCAATGATTTTGATGAATATTATTCACAGCCTAACTTGGAAAGCTAAAGCAAATCTATCACATGTACAAACTACAGTAGAATTCTTCATGCATAAGCTAGCCTAGCCTTTCCCATGAGAGATCCCTCTTTATATAGGGCAAAAGAGGGATGGATGAGGATATTAGGATGATCCCACTAAATCAGAGAAGTGAGTAAGATCCAAATCGATCAGAGGCCACATCATCTTCTAGAACATTCCATTCTAGAACTTTCGTGAATTTCACCTTTTTCTCTTATTTGAGCATCGTCGCACCCTATGAAAAAGCTGCCTACGGTGACATCGCAGTCCATTTTGGTTCAACATGCGATGATCCAACATCGTCACACCCCATGCACTTAGAAGGGTGAGACGATATCCTTTGATATGGTTTTTAAGAAGAGAAAGATGATTCAATTTCTCATGGAGAAAGTCTCATTTAGTAGCTTCAGGGAACATAGAAATGATTCATACACATATTGTCAATTGATCACATGGGTGACCAAAATAATTTGTAACAGTATGAAACAAGATGTTCGCAATTTTTTGGCAGAATGTGATGGTTTTCAAAGCAACAAGGGAGAAACATTCAAAGCTCCTGGAACACTACAACTGCTTTCGTTTCCACCTGTTATTTGGAGGGATATCTCTACAGATTTTATTGTAGGATTACCTAAATCAAGAAATAAATCAGTCATCATGGTGGTAGTTGATCTTCTTTCCAAGTATCCTCATTTCTATGTTCTTCAACACCCATTTACATCCTCCATTGTGGCTCAAATTTTCATGGATCAGTTCTTCAAGCATCATGGCATGTCTCATTCTATTGTTTTTTATCGTGACCCAACTTTCACCAGTAATTTTTGGAAAGAACTGTTCAAGCTACAAGGCACCCAATTGCATCTCAACACATCTTATCATCCCCAGATTGATGATCAAACTAAAGTTGTCATCAAATGTTTGGAAACATATTTGAGTTATTTTGCATCGGAAAGGAAAAATCAGTGGGCTCAATGGTTACCACTAGTTGAATGGTGGTACAACACTTCTTACCATACAACTACCCACATGACTCCTTTTGAAATGGTATATGGAAAAAATCCACCTTCAGTTCTCTAAAACTTTCCAGGTGTCTTAAAGGTCCAGACGGTTGACCAAATGCTTACAGTTCAAGAGGATATTCTTCGTACCCTCAAAGAGAATTTGGTCATGGCCTAGAATCGCATGAAGAAACAAGCAGATCAAGGTTTCTCTAAATGTCAATTTGCAGAAGGAGATAAAGTGTTTCTTCGACTGCAACCTTATAAGAAAATTTCCCTCAAGGATGACCATTTTCAGAAACTGGCACCCAAATTTTATGGTCTTTATACCGTTCTCAAGCATGTGGGACAGGTGGCCTAACAGTTAGCTTTGCCCAATCATTCTAAGCTCCATCTTGTTTTTCATGTTTCCTGCTTAAAGAAGGTGATTGGACCTAAGTGTCAAACTCAATCCAACCTTCCCAAGTTGGACAAAGAAGGCTCCATTTGGCTACAACCACAAGTCATTTTGGACCAGCGTGAGCATTATCTGTGTCAACGCACCATCAAGGAAGTGTTAGTCTAATGGAATGATACAAATACAGCATATGCCACTTGGGAACCAACTACCATTCTGCATCAATTTCCTCATCTCAAGCCTTGAGGACAAGATTTTTTTTAAGGGGGAGGACATGTTAGGGACCTAACCCCTCACGTAGGTAGAATAATACATTTCCATGTAATAAAGGTCAATATTAATAAGGAATACCAATAAGGAAGAATAATTCGAAATGTAAGAATACCTAATAGAAGATTTCACTTCTAGAAGGATCTTCCTCTAGATTGTTCTTTTGGATAGACATATTTAGTATAAATATGAGTAGAGGGTATGAGAAGTTTTGTCTTGGATATTATTGTAATATATCTCTTGTTTGTTGTAGGTTTCCCCCTCGAAGAGGCAAGTGAACATTGCTCTCAGTAATCAAATTGCTCTTTATGGTGTTATTTTGGTATTATTTTGGTATTATTGTGGTATATTTCTAGTTATATCATTGTTTATATTCCATTTCTAGCTAATTATTTATGTTCTTCATACTATTTAATATTTGGAATATTACATACAGGGGGGAATTCCCATGGATCCTCTACACCAAGAGAAATTCTCAGTGCTCATATATTTTTTTAATGAATCTACAATATTATTCAAAGTGTCCACCTTCATCAGCAACACTTTATTTTCTTCAACCATGTCTCTCAGAAAGTGATATTGAATATCAATATGTTTTGTCATTGAATGATAAGTTGGGTTCTTTGCCATAAAAATTGCACTCTGACTGTCACAATCTATCCTTACATCTTTTTGTACCAACCCAATACCTGAACACAATATTCGTAAAAATACTACTTCCTTACTTGGATGATTGGATGCCGTGTATTCATCTTCTATAGTTGAAAGTGCCACTACAGCCTGTCTTTTTCTCATCCAACTGATTTCTCCTTGAAACATGTTAAACACATACCCACTTGTAGATATCCTACGATCCAGATCTCCAGCCCAGTTTGCATCCACAAATCCATGTATGTCCAACACTCTGTCTAATCATGTTCTTCCTTGGCAGCACAATCCATAGCTAGCAGTGCCACACAAATACCTGAAAACCCTTTTTATTGTTGTCCAATGCTCCTTCCCTAGTTTTGACATATACCTGCTCAAAACTCCCACTATATGTGCAATGTATGGTCTAGTACAGACCATTTCATACATCAAACTACCAACTACACTCGCATATGGAACACAAGACATGTCCTCCTCCTCTTCTCGTGTCTTGGGACACTGATCCACAAATAAATTTACACCAATAGGAATAGGGACCTTGACCGGTTTACATTCCTACATATTAAACCTATGCAATAGTGTCTCGGCATATTTTCTCTGATTTAACCAGAGTTTCCTCTTTTTTCGATCTCTTTTAATTTCCATTCCCAAAATGAAATTTTCAGCACCGAGATCCTTCATGCCAAATTTAGAGGACAACTGATTTTTTACATCCTGGACAATCTTCTTGTTGTTTCCTATCAACAACATGTCATCCACATACAAGACCAAATAAATCAAATGATCACCAATTAATTTAAAATACACACAGTGATCCTCTTTGCTTCTTGTGAAGCCAAGTCTCAGCATGTAAGTATCAAATTTTTGATACCACATCCATGGTGATTGTTTTAAACCATACAAGGACTTTTTCAGCTTGCATACCAGATCCTTCTTTCGCTTCGCAGAAAATCCTTATGGTTGCTTCATATAGATTTCTTCTTCGAGATCCCCATGTAGGAATTGTTTCTTCACATCCATATATTCTACCTCAAAATCAAATGCTGCAACAACATATAACAAAAATATTATACAAGTTAACTTGGAAACAGGAGAAATAATATCACCAAAATAAATTCCCTCAATCTAGGAATAACCCTTTTCTACTAACTGAGCTTTGCATTTCTCCACTTTTCCTTCTGCATTCAGCTTCTTTTTAATTGCCCATTTTCTTCCAATGGGTTTTCTTCCATTTGGAAACTCCACTAGATCCCAAGCCTAATTATTATCCAAGACTGCCATTTCTTCATCAATGGCCTTTTTCCAGGGTTTTTCATCCTTTGAATCCACTACCTCCCTAATAGTTCTAGGATCATCATCAGTAATAGACAAAGCAAAATTTGAACAGAAATCAGATGGAGTATACCTTTCTTGTAGCCTTCTTTCTTGAACCGGTATCCTCAATATTGGAGTATGAGGATCGTCTTCTTCTTATTCTTGTTCTTCTATAGAGTCTAATTCATCATCCTTTAAATCAAACTCTATTTTCTTTGGTTCTTCCTTACTTGGTAGAAATTATTGTTTAACAACATCCTTCATTTCTCTAAATACCACATCTCAGCTACAAACAACATTCTTAGTTTCTGGGTTCCAAAGCTTATAACCTTTGAGACCTTTTGTATACCCAATAAAGATACACTTTTCAACCTTCTTATCTAGCTTACTCATGTTTTCCTTTGGAACATGAACATAGACCTCATAGCCAAATACCTGGAGATGTGTGAGAGAAGGTTTCTTACATGTCCATACCTCTTTTGGAGTCTTTCCATCCAGTTTTGATGAGGTTGATTTGTTGACCATGTAACATGTAGTACCCACTGCCTCCACCCAGAATTCTTGCCCTAACCCAACACCATTGAGCATGCACCTTTCTTTTTCCATCAGCGTCATGTTCATCCTTTCTAAAACTCCATTTTTATAAGGTGTATATGGAGTAGTCTTCTATCTTGATATACTGCACTTCTTACTGAATTATTCAAATTCATTCCTGTATAACTCTCCGCCATTATTTGTCCTCGACACCTTAATTATTTTCTCTGTTTGATTCTAAAAAAGAGCCTTAAACTCTTTAAACTTATCAAAGAATTCAGATTTATTCTTAAGGAAATATATCCAAGTATTCCTCGAGAAGTCATCTATAAATGAGACATAGTACATATATTTTCCCAATTATGGAACCGACATATGTCCAAACACATCACTTTGAACTAGCTATAAAATTCATTTTTCCCTCATTGCATCAGAAGGGAATCTTATCTGATTTTTCTTCCCATATACACACTGTTCACATAAATCAAAATCTAGAGAGAAGTTAGACATACCTTCAACCATACCTTTATTGTGTATTAGTCAAAGACCCTTCTCTCTGATATGCCCCGGTCTTTGATGCCACAACATAACCTTTTCTCCAAAGACTGTCAGAGTTCTCTCTTCTTCAACTCCAGTATTAGGAACAATGGAACTATTACACCCATAACTAATAGTGATTCCTTGCAACTTATACAGAGTTCCAAACCGAAATCCCTTCAGTAGCACCATTTCTCCTCAAACCTTCTTGCAGGTTTCCTTTTCAAATATTGTTTTTACCCCTGCATCGTCCATTTTTCTTACAGAAATCAAATTTCTGGCCAATCCTGGGATGTGTAGAACAACAAGTAGTTTTCTAATACTTCCAACTATGAGCCTCAACTTGAGTTTTCCTCTACATATGATTATGGTTGTCGATTCATCACCTAGGAAAAACTTGCCTCCATCATACCTTTCATATTCATAGAACCACTCCCTCCGGGGAGTCATATAAAGGGATTCACTCGATTCAACCAACCATGCCTCATGATATGCATGTGTGCTTGAAGAAGACAAGTACACATCCCCTCCTTCTTCCTTGGAGGTCTTTTCTTCTGTAGAAGGAGATTCTTCAGATCCCTTCATTTTCTCAACTTTGGATCTACACTCCTTCATGTAGTGCCCTTCTTTTCCACATCTCCAGCCTACCTTTACAAAATTTCTAGGAGACTTAGATCTTCCCTTATACTTAGATATTCCACTTGGGAACTTAGATATATTTCTTTCCTAGGAGCGTCCTCTTGCAAATAATGCATATGTACTATTTCCTTCCATGTTCTTCCATCTCATCTCCTCTGACAACAAGGATGAGACCACTTCATCAAACTTCAAGGAATTTGTATTACTACCTATGGCCATAACCATACTATCCCATGAGTCTGGTAAAGAGAACAGTAAATTGATACACTTATCTTCATATGAAATTTTAATCTCAATAGATACTAATTGACTCACCATAGTATTGAAGGCGTTCAAATGTTCTTCCACTGAGTCTCCATCTCTCATCCTCGGGTTATACATCTTCTCTCTCAGAAATAGTTTATTTACTAGGGACTTAGACTGATACAACTTCCCCAACTTATCCCATAAATCCTTGGTTGTAGCTTCCTCTGACACATTCAGTAATATTGAATCTGAGAGACACTGTCATATTGTGCTCTTCGCCTTCCGATCCAAATTTTTCCAGTCATCTGCTGAAGTTCCTGTAGGTGCAATACCTGGATCCACCATGATCCATTGACCTCTATCCACCTACAGATATTCCATATTGATATTCCATAGCTCAAAAATTTTCCCATTAAACTTCACGATCTCCATTTTTGAACTACTCACCATTTCTCTTCACCTGAAGAATCAACACCGTAGATCTCCCACTATAACAAGGTTTATCACAGTCTAGAGCCAAACCCTTGACCACAAAGGTGTCCCACTCAATCCAATAATTTCTCTGATACCAAATGTAGATTTTAACCTTGTACAACATTTTACTGCAAACAAATTTTCAATAAAAGAATAGAAAAGATACAATGGAAAATACACACATTACACATATATTTTTCCCCTTGAATCCAAAACCAAGAAAACAAACATATTTTATATTCATTCATAATGATACATTGTTTACAATACAATATACATATAGGATCCAACGACATCCAAAACCCTAACCAAATGTGATGCGAGAGCATCGCTCCACCTCAGCATGTGCCAACTGGTTAGCACGTTGGTGCACATTCAAGGAAGGGAGAGGGACCTCCCTCTCATTTTTACTTGGAAATCTAAATTTTAATTAAGGAAATTAATGTTGTCAGGCTGGAAGAGCCAAGTTGTGCCTTCGCACAAGTTATAGATGAGGTCTCCATTAAGTGGTTGAAAGTAGGAGGGATCTGGATCTGATTCAGATCCAATTTCCACACATTGTAATCTACCTCGATAGTTAGGCATTCTGAATGGTGATTAGACACCACTAGCATAGCTTGGAGGGAAATCTCGTTGAGCCCCTCTTGTATAAATATTTGTATTGTATGCCCAGTAGAGGTTCTTGAGAGGCGATTGAAGATTAAGGAATAATCATTGTAAGCCAAGAGGTTGTTGAGAGCTGAGACTCAGTTGCAGTTTGGAATCATACATTGTAATTGACATTCCATCATTAATAGAAAAGAATAGATTCTGATGTTGAAATTTCATGTGTGATGGATGTTATTGATGAATGTCATTTATGTTTATGGTTTTTTATGCTGTAGATGCGTGTGTTAGATTTCATCTGCAGGGATAGAGATATAATCCTCTATATGAGAGTTTGTTGAATTAGTTATGGTTCTTTAGGCTAAGTGCAAGGAGTGCACGATAGAGAGTTGAAATATGTGAGAAGACACAAGGAGTGCATGTCTGAACTCTTTCAAGTCAGAGAAGAACGTGTCGGGAGGGCACACCAGAAGAATTCATAGACTCAAGGGGAGAACCTCAAGGTTATTGAACACCTTGGAGGAAAATTATGTGCAGGAGGAAGCATAGCACAGAGTTACTGAATACTCTGTAAAGCTCTTCCATAAGGGAATTGAGTGGGTGTTAGTGCACACAAAACCAACACGTTCTGGGATGTTGGGAATTTGAGGAGAACCCAGAGTTGTTGAACACTTTGAGGGAAGAAATATCTGCAAGTGTGCATTGAGTGGAGGTAAGAATTACCTTGGTAAACCTGAATTATTCATGGATACAGAACCAATACCTATGCAAGGAGTGCATCAGGCCAACACTTGGACAAGTGTTGTGAGAAGCCATCTGAAGGCTTGATCGAGTGTAAGGAGTACGCCAAAGACAAAGTGAGTTCATCTCACAAGCTCAGGAGGAAGAGCATCGAGTTGCATGGAGGGAACCAAAAGATCCTTAGAAGGATGTAGTAGAGTGAGAACCTTCAAGGTTTGAGCCGAGAAAAAGCTTAGAAGGATTAGTGCAGTCACATGCAAAATTCCTGCAAGGAGTGCAGAAAGGCTGAGAGAATTCCAAGTCTTGGACAGCGAGAAAAGTGATAAGTGTGCACAAGGAGTAAGGACTTGCCAAAGTATCTAAGGCAAGAACAATCATCCATCATCAGGATGAGACATATGGTGAAATGTTAGGAGATCTAGGAGATGGAGTTCTGGGAGACTTGCCAAGAGAAATTGAAAATATTCACGAAGTCGCGAAGAGCGGAGTGAATCCAAGCCATTGGATCTGGAATGGACACGTGGAGGAGATCCACACATTCATAGAATTGGTGCTCCAAAAGATAAGGGGAGAGTAGAGCAAAGAGACACTCGAAGGCCGAAGTCTGAATCTGATCACAACCTATAACTGTGGAAGCGATGGGGACTATTGATCCTCACGTCATTTGTATTTGCCGATTCGAAATTCAGGGAAATAGGAATTGGTTATTGAGGAAATGTCGAAGCCAAAAACCTGAAGCATGTTTCATGTTTTAGCCCTGGGTCATAGCTTGAGGTCATATTTTAAAAGGGGCCTAGCATAGAGAACTAGTGTCGTCATCAACTTTCTTCAAAGGGGCCAAGAAGAGAGTCGTAGGGGTTGATAGAGCCCACACTTTGGAGAAAGAGTGACCTGTAAAATTTTCATTGGGTTCCAG
>WSFP011516482.1:0-12767 GCA_009831015.1 Picea engelmannii | reverse complement strand
GTAGAAGAGAAACAATTTCAACTTATCTAAATCCTCACAAATTCATAGATTCAACCATGTAAATGCATTCATAACATAAACACAAGAAATAACAAAGAATTGAAATGAACAGAAAGCCTACCATTCATTCACTAAGATAGAGACAACGACACCATACATTTGGGAAAATGCTCCTTTGTTATATTCATTCAACTGATATGTACATGGATTCATACAATGCTCTTCAACAACTCTATAGCTCTCAACGGCTCTCAACTAAAATCTAGCAATAACCATCAACAACCTCATTTGGGAAACAATACATTTATTTATACAACGAGCTCGTTGAGCTTTCCCTCCAAGATACCTTAGTGTTATCCTATCGAAATAAAAGCATCAACTGCTAAGGATTTATTACAATAAATGTTTATGACAGATAGATAATATCAAACACATGAAATCTTTACTGCACACATCTTCATTAAAATAAATACATACTCCATCGCTCTCACATGATCATCCAACTCTAAAACATTAAATATGTTCTTAAATTTTAGTCTTTTCAAAATATTTCATGACATGCCTTCTTAAATTCAAAATCATTTCTTCAAAATGCACGATAGTGCGTTGAGTTGTCTCCCACTCGTGCTTTGTTAGTGATGCTCCGGCATTACCAGGGAAAAATTCAGTAAAAGTTTCATCACCTCATGGGGGAACTCAATGCAATGGAGACCATTTCTTCCTAACGAGGGAGGATTGATCTAGGTGGATATTGGTGGCCACCCACCTATTCCAACTAACTCCTCTTGACAATTTTTGGTTCAACATGTTCTTCTGTACTTATTTGTAATTGTGGGTTCTACACCTCCAAGGTTGTCTGAAGCCCTACAAATCTTCCATGTGGATACTAGTGGCCTCCCACCTAATCCAACTATATGATTTTGTATGTTTTCATGTCATCACATCTTGTTGTACTTATAGGGTTGTTTTGGGACACTAAAAAATGTTTTTTTGGCTCGCCGCAGTCAAACTGTAGGCAGAGTAAGAGTTTGATGGCGTAATGTGTATTTCTATAAAACATATTTCCAATGGTCTATCACATGCCTAAAATGGATTTCGTGTGAAAAATTTACGACCCCGAGAAGTTGAGGTACCAACTTACCCATAGGGGCCCACATAACTTTTGGTGTTTCATCTCTTAGGTTAGGTTTTTTGATGTATAGGGTTTTGGCATTCATGTGTAATATCAAAGAGGACTATGGAGTCTCATTGAAGTCGTTCTTCTCAGACGGATGAATGATAAGCCACATCTCTTCTCAGAGATAGCTAACACCATTCAAGAAAGTGTTTCAGTTCTACAGTTTTATAGTTTCATCCCATTTCATTTATTCAATAAAAGATATTGTTCACGGGATATTTGTGTTTCTCTTCATATCTATGTGTTTGTTGTATTCAACTTGTTAATCAATTTCTTCATCTCCTAAATATGTATCAATTATATAGGTTAACCATGAAAACAAATATTGAACCCACATCAACCATAGAAAAATCCAAGTATCTGAATCGAATGGATGAAGCATTTGGAACTATTTGCAATCTCATTTCTCCTTAACTTCTCTTTCACATATCCTCTCGTAAAATCCCCAATGAATCGTAGACCACCATGGAAGGGATTTTTGGAAAACAAGACGATATGAGGGGACACATTCTTGAGTTTGAATTTCTTACTTTGGATCCAAAAACCTTTGACAATCTTCAAGGTTTCTTTACCAAATATAAGGATTTGTTGTCGCAAAGCAAAGGCTTGCGAGGTTGATAAATCTAAGGAGGAGAAACAAATGGTTATTACCATTCTATCCAAACTTGGTCTGAAATACTCAGTGTTTTTATCCACATTTCATTCATTTAGGCTCGCCTTTGGAGCCACCTGAGCGATGCCCTCTCTTGAGGCCTTTATCGAGTCTTTGATACAAGAGAAGAACAAGCTCATCAATATGGGAAAAATGAAAGGCCCAAAGGTGCATGCACTTATTGTGAAATATGGTAGAGATCATCAAAATAATAAATCTAAAGACAAAGACAAAAGAAAGGCACTTTCAAATCCAAATAATGAAGGGTACTCAAAACCCTTCAACGATGCCTCCGGATCCAAAGGTGGAAAGGGAAGAAAAGGGGAGAAATGCACTTACTTCCATAAAGGATTCCATCCAGAATCTACATGTATGCAGAAACAAATAGATCAAATGCCCCAAATAATTCAGCAAAACAACCTTGGATATCCCATCCCTGAGGGTGCCAAGAAGAAGAAGCCAAAAGATCAGAATCCCAAGAAAGGCAATTCTAGTCATGCCTTGATTGCCATCAACTCCTCTCTCGATTCTTGGATTGTAGATTCAAGAGAATCACACCACATGGAATCCACAAATGAATTATAATATTCATTGAATGCATGCAAATTTCCTCCTATTCTGATGGGGGACAACTCTCCGATTGAGGTCACTCGCAAAGGAAGAATTGAACTCACAAACATAAGCTTCGAGAATGTTCTACATGTTCCCAAACTTTCTTTCAATCGTCTCTCTGTGTATTAGATGAAAAACTCCATCACTGGAAAGAGATTCATATTCACACTTGATGCAGTGGATATCTATGACATGCAAACCAATTCTCGGGTTGCTACTGGTGAGGTAAATCATCAATCTAGACGCTACACATTTTCTAAATTTATTGAACTAGATTCTGCATTACTACTTACTGATGCTGATGAAAGTAGTAGGATATGCCATGAAAGATTCGGGAATTTAAATTTCATATATATGAAATACATTAGCAAGCATGGAATGGTTTATGTTCTACCTAACATCGACTTCTCCAAAGGAATTTGTGAGGGATATGTTCTTAGAAAACACCCTCAAGAGAAATTCGACAAAGGAAAGACTTAGAAGGCCTCCTTTCCTTTAGATCTGATTCATAGTGATATAATGGGTCCTTTTCTGCATCCATCAATCAATAAAGTAAGGTAAGTGCTCATTTTTGTTGATGATTTCTCACACTTCACATGGACTTTCTTTCTCAAGAAAAAATCAGAGGTCTTTCAACACCTCAAAGATTTCAATGCCCTTGTTGAAACAAAATTAGGAAAGACGATCAAACCCCTTTGAAAAGATAATGGGGAGGATTATTTAAACCATGAGATAAAAAATATTTGTCTTGCGGTCAAGATTCAGTTGCAGCATATGATTCCCTATATTTCGCAACAAAATGGAGTTGTTGAGAGGAAAAATAGATCTTTAAAAGAGATAGAATCTTGCATGATACATGTAAAGTCACTTCCATAAATATTATGGGATGAATCACTTAATTGTGAAACCTACATCTAAAACATATCTCACCATAGATCTATCAAGGATAATACCCCCTACGAAGCTTGGAGTAGCCTCAAACCAGAAGTGACCCACTATCATATATTTGGTTCTCATGCATCGACCAATATTCCCTCTGAGAAGAGGAAGGCATTTGATCCCTAGAGAACAAAGTGTATATTTCTTTCATACCATGATTGTGTGAAGGGATACATGATCTTTCCTCATACTGGCTCATCATTGAGCGTAGTGTCCAATTTGAGGAAAGTGTCTCGCATGTATCTAAGCAACCACATGCATACATTTTTGTTCTTCCACCTGTCAGATATCATGATCATGCACATGTCGACTCTTCTTCAGATGATAGTTCTGATTTATATGATTTATATGATTTAGATGATTCCGATACCAAGTCAGTACAGTCATATGCAGAGTAAGTGCATGCAGATGTAGTTATAGAGCTAGAGCCAGATATGAGGCCCAAGTGAGCCAAGACTACTCTTCAGGATGCATGATATCTTTTTGTGGATCCAACTAATACTAGGAGGACTCAATCTGATTTCTAGGATCCTCCTCTTTCACTCACTTCCATTGAATCGATTCCACTGAGTAATATTTTCTTGGTTCAATATTTAGATCCACAATCCTATGGCGAGGCTGCTGGAAATCCCTTTTGGGGATCTTCCATGCAGGAGGAGTAAAACTCCCTCCTAAAGAACCATACTTGGGATCTAGTTCCCCTTCCTTCAGGAATGAAACTTCTCAGGTGTAGATTGGTCTACAGGACTAAGAGAACAGTGGATGGATATGTTAGCAGATAAAAATTAGGCTAGTTTCCAAAGGATTTTAGAAGGTGCACAACATTGAATATGATGAGACTTTTGTTCCAGTAGCGAGGATGGATTCCATATCTTTGTACCTTTCCATTGTGACATCCAAGGGATAGGAATTCCATCAAATGGATGTGAATAATGCATTTATTCACGAATATCTCTCTGAGGAGACCTATATGGAGCAGCCCTAGGGATTTGTGTAGGATTGATCTTTGGTATGTCGACTGAAGAAGTCTCTTTATGGCCTCAAGTAGGCCCCAAGGGCATGGTATGCCAATATGGACTTCTACCTTTTGTCACAAAACTTTGTGTGTTGCAAGTCAGACCCAAGTGTTTACATGCTCAGGACTGTTGATTCACTTCTACTCCTAGTTGTGTATGTTGATTATTTGTGTATCACCATTTGCTCGACTTCAATGATTGTTGCAGTCAGGGGGATTCTACATGATAGGTTTCTTATGAAGGATATGGTTCCACTACATTTCTTCCTTGGACTCTAGATCATTTAGGATGCATCAGGAATCAAACTATCTAAGGCCAAGTATGCACAAGATCTCCTCAATATATTTCACATGAAAGACTGCAAGTCTTCCCTGACTCCTTTCCTATTAGGAGTTAGACTTGAGGATGGTGGGGACACCCCACTAATGGACAAAACACTATACAAAAAACTAGTGAGGATCTTGTTTTATCTCACACACTCTAGACCATACCTCTCCCATGTATTTGGATAAGTCTTCAGGTTCATGCAGGAGCTGCATGAGCTACATTGGAAGGCTGCAAAATGTATCCTTCGATACCTACAGGGAACCATCACCTTTGGGATTCACTATGCAACAAACTCTACATTGGACCTCATTGGGTTCATTTATTCTGACTGGGTTGGTGATAGCAAGATCACAAGTACACATCTGGTTACTCACGCAGTCTTCATTCTGGGCCTATCTATTGGTCGAGCAAGAAGCAAGATGCTATTTCTCTATCTCCAGTCGAGGTATAGTATAGAGGGGTAGTTAACATAAACATTAAGTCTATACGGCTACAACATTTTCTCACTGATTTGGGCATTTAGTTTCATCATTCAATCGTCATATAGTGTGACAACCAGAGCACTCTAAAATTCTGTAGAGATCCAGTTCATAGGAAGTGAATGAAGAACATTGAGATCCACATGCACTACATCCAGGAATTATTACATGAGGGGATCATTGACCTACAATTCTATCCTTCAGGAGAACAGACTGTAAACATATTCACCAATACCTTCACTAAGAAGAAGTTCCATTCTCTACGCAGTTGTCTTGGAGTGAAGGACATGTTTCCTAACAAATATTAGTTCTTTGTTTTACATACATTGTACACTTAGGGGGGGGGCTCCCATGATTTTTCCCTTCTTTCCTCATTTATTTCATTGTATATTTTGTATTTGGGTACCTAACATGGCCTTGTTACCAGGACCCATTCTTTATTTTCACCATAGTGATGTTTAGGGGGGGTGTTGGAGATACTTCACACACACCTAGGAATTATTTTTCCTAAGGTTTTCCCTATATTTACTATTCATTATTTAGTCTCCTATAGTATAGGGAGAATATTCCTCTAGGATAATATTCTCTTCAGTTCACATTTCAATTTGATCAGTTGAGTGGAGTCTAGATGCCACATTGGGATCATCACCATGCAACATTGGGATCATCACCATCTAATGTGAATTGTCCTTGGGATTATCACTAGAATATCGCATTACTCACGATTCCATGAACTCCTCCTCACTTCACTATGTTTCACTCAATTAACTGAACACTGAGAGACTAGTTAACTCAGACTAGGTGATAGTTAACTCCCTTAATTTCCCGAGAGAATAGACTAGGTGGTAGTTTACTCCCGTAACTATTGGTGTGTGTCCATATCACACTATACCACCACTATGGCGCATTGGCTTCTCCTCCAATGTGCATTAGTTGAGTTATATAGAGTATATCATGTGTAAATTATCACTCATTCATTTGGTTAATGAGAATTCTTCCATTATTTCTCTCTTGTTTCTTTTTTCTCATATTTTCTCTGCAAACTATGTATGTCATTTGCTAGCTAGATATTTTTTGTGCAGGTTCAACACATTTACATTTGTAATGTATGATGTTTTATGGTATATTATGAATTTATGGCTCACATATGATTTTATATTGTCATGCATAGATTATGTTTAATGATAAGTTAATTATTAAGATATGATAACTGCACACATGAGTAAGTGGTGGAAAGGACCTGGATGATGCCTCACTTCCCCTCATCACTACAAAACCTTGGTTCCTACAAACCCTCTAGATGCCTCAGGTGAGATTTCACTTGCTCTGCAAGTGATCCCGAAAGGGATGGTATCTAAGGGTTTTGTTTATATTTGAATTATTAACCCCGAGTCTGCCCCCTATGTGCCAACAAATGGTTTCATTACCGGGCCCAATGGTTACAAAGGTATGATTTTACATATATGCTTGAAATTTTCTTTCGTCAATTTCTAATTATTTTAACTGAATGGTTTAGAAGGTTAGTGAAAATGCTAGGAGATAGAGAGTTCAAGCCCCGAGAAAATGGATTCCTGAATTGATCAGACATGTCAATATAGTAAGTAATAAGGTTTCTCATGCAATATATTTTTATTTGAGTAGTATATTGGGGGTTGATATTACAAAGTTTGCAGTAAATTGTACCTAGTCTTATAGTGTTGCGGAGAGGGACTTTCTCAATGGCCAGCATGGAATATATTTGAACGCATTATCTACTTGGATAAATATGTTACTGTGAAAGAATAATGCCATGAATATGGAGTCTGATAACTAAGCACCTTCACGCAAATAGGGGAACAGGGGGGTGACTGAAGGACGGTATGAGAGTGTGAAGGATGAGTAAGGAGTGGATGGAATAAGGATTAAGAGAGAGGATATTGACTCTGATAGATAGATTGGATCATGTTTTGGGGGGAAAAGGTTTAGATATAGTAATAAGGAGACTTTGGCTTGAAAAGGAGAGAAACACAAATAATTTGAGGAAAGTGGCCCTTGTGCAAAACTTCATATCACACCATACAAAGAAAGGTAAAGGAGAGAAATAGACCCTAAGTAATTCCTAGAAGAAGAAAGTCCATCTCAGATAGAAATATGCATCAAACCCATGACCATCTGTACGTCATTAAGGAATGAAGCATGAACCGATACTTGTTCAAGAGAAATTGTAATAAGTGGAGGAATTCAGAGAAATAGTCATAATAGTGGGAGTAGCACAACAAACTAGAGTCAATCAACATCACGAAGGGTAAGAAAAACACCTAATACAATGGAAGGGATAAACCATACATTTAGAATGCCCAAGTTTCATGGAACATGGTCAAAGGTCGTTGAGAAACACTTATTTGTATGTGACACAATATGGATTGTGAATAATGTCTAGGAGGAGGAGACGAAAATCACATAGTTGTCCAAAACATTCATGGGTTGTGCACTATTGTGGTATATGAATTTTCAGACAACTGCTCTGGTCGGATATTCAATAACCTTGGCAGAAATTGGACGAGCATTGTTGAAAGAATTCAGGAATTCTGAATCCAAATATCAATATATTATAGACCTAAATAAAATAAAGCAAGTGCAGAACGAGATAGTGTGGGACTACGACCAAATATTTAAATATGTAATGGGTAGTTTAAAATTTCATATTCTTAACAAGAAGCACCGAGAATGGTTTATAGAATGCCTCTTTTCGCACATTTTTTGTCTGTTAACACAACAAAATTTCATGTTGCAGCCCGAAGCTTTGGAAATCAGGATGAAATTGGAAGAATCTCTTATAGGAGATGGTGTAGGTATGGAACAAGTACATTCATAGTTGGTTGCGCTAAGAATCCAATTATATTAGATAAAAAATGAGAAGGATAAGAATGAACATGTTTGGTGTATACTATGTAAGACATAATGCCATAGGAAGGAAGAGTGCCCAACCTTCGCATAGTGTATGGCCACCATAGCACCAAACCTATTGGAAGGAGGAGTAGGGTACTGCAAGATATGTAAGACATGGTTCCATGATCCAACTTCTTGTTCCTTACTAGGGAAATATTAGAGTACCCCAAGAAATGTATTTTGAAATTTTTTCAAATCGATAGGACACGATGATAAATATTGTCATGCATTTGACTTGATGAGAGAGCACACTTCAGATGCATAGATAATTCAAGAGGAAAATGTTGTAGTGGAAGGAGGAATTCCATAGTATAACACTCCAAGAGGCTTTAATGAAGGTGGACATGGAGGTTTCGACAAAGGTCGATGACATGGATGATTTCATCAAGGAGGCAAAGGACTGATAATCTGTGATAATTGTAATCGACCAAGACATTTAACAATATATTTCCGAAATCCTTGGACGACATGCATGTATTGAAGATCCTTTGATCATATGACAAAAAATTATCCCCAATTGATAGAAAAGTGGTAGGTGAGAGGGAATCAAAACCAGCATCAAACGCACCATCAAAATCAAAACTAGAACCTACACATGATATACACTGAAGAACGTGGCGATCAAACAGGAGTAGCAATTGTTATGCGTGGTGGAATGAGAATCGAACCAGATGTGAAAAATAAAGGAAAGGGAGTGGAACAATGGATAAGGAAACTAGCTAAAACCATGTCATCATTTAATCTAGATAAAGAAAGGGAAATGTATCAGCAAGCAAGGAAAGAGATACTAGGACTAGACTAGATAGTGTCAACATAAAAAACACCACCATTGTACGATATGTCATTGGTTTATGATCGCACTATTCTAGAAAGGAAAATCGAGAAGTTAAACACTTTGAGATAATTTCTCAAAATATGTTTAGAACTAATGCAGGATGAGACAACAATGAGTACACTATGCAAGATGATTGATCAGTGTACATAAGACAAAGAAATACCTACTATGCAAAAAGCAGTGAACCTTGAGTCCTTCGCAAGAAGAGGACAAACATAGAGTTCATATTAAGTGCACATATAGGATAATATGACATGGATTAGGATTAGACATCAACGTTCTTCCAAGATAGACCTGGGAGATGATGGGAAAACCAAAGCTAGTTTGGTCGACTATCTAGTTGAGGTTGGCTAACCAACATAAGATGATACCAATCAGGATATTGGTAGGATTACCAGTGAACATAGATGGAGTGCGTAGTGTAGATGAATTTGAAGTCATTGAGATTACGAATAATAGTTATTTGTACCCATATTTGTTTGAACTGGATAGGGACTTCGATAGTCAGGCGATCATCAACCTGAATAAAAGAGAAATGATTTTTGAAGGAGGAGGCTTAAATTTCACTGCGCTATTAGATCCTATGGATGAAAGAAGATATCTCGATCTCACCAGAAGGGAAATTGATAACTTATATAACATGACAACGTGCATGGATTACTATGCCAACCTCACTGCGGATGGTGCACTTAGTTGGAGAATTATAAGCTCTTGCACATCATACTCAGAGGAAGGGCTTGAAACATGGAAACACCAATTTCATGAAGTGTCTACCATAAGGTGTGTGCACATTACTTTCTCATTAAAATGGATCAGAAAATAGGTACGAGATGCACCAAAGTTCGAAGGATTAACAAGGTAAGTTATTTTATCAATGAATTTGATTTGTAGATACCTGAACATCAAAGGTCATTAGAATTAGATGTTGCACTAAGAGAGACCCCAATGAGATGGTGGGAAACCCACAAGGAAGGGATAGAGGATTGGCAATATTGCAAAAGGTTGATGAAAATCAGGTTGGAACATAGAATATTATGCCCAAGTATACAAGAATGAGTGATCTGAAGGACCATGTGGTGTGATGTATTACAACTTGGAGGAAAGTGTTGAAGTAGGAATTGACACATAGGTTCATACATACACTAGAGAAAGTTCCTAGAAACTGGTACTTAGAGCTATAAGTACACAGAGGAATGACAAACTAGGAGGAGCTCATCTGAAACTTTAAGGTAACATGTAATTTTGAAGCTGAGTCACCTTTAGTTAATGGAGTGTTACAAGTGGGAATAGTACCTACATGTAGTATGCATAGAGAATATGTGACATCTTATGAATTGTTGGAATGTTATAACATTGCCAAGGATGAAAAAGAATAAGAAGATCTAAGAAATGTACATGTATCATAAATTGAAGGGGAGCATGACATAGTAGGTCCAACACTTGAATCCGATGCATACACAAATCCCTTAAAAATGTAAGAAGTGAACATTATCACAGAGGGAAAGCCAAAATTTTCAAACATTGAGGATTATTGAGATGATGAGAATATGGAAAGTATCGCATACCTACTGCGCAAGTACAAATATCTTTTTCCAACCACCTTTTAATAGATGAAGGGTATAGCTAGAGAATTGGGTGATATGAAGATCTCGCTAAAAATGGATGCTAAGGTAGTAAGAAAGAGACCTTACAGATTAAATCCAAAGTATAAGGAAAAAGTGAAAGAAGAAGTTGATAGGATGATAGAAGCTAGTACAATTAAACCAGTTGTAGGATCTGAATGGATAAGTCTGATGGTGGTTCAAGATAAGAAGATAGGGGGTATTATAATTTTTCTAGACTTAGGAAAGTTGAATGATGCCTTCTTACATGACCCATTCCTGACCCCCTTTATGGATGAAGTATTGGAAAATGTAGGAGGACAAGAGGCTTACTTGTTCACCAGTGTCTTTTCAGGATAACATCGGATAAATATTGCACCAGAAGACCAACATAAGACAACATTTCTGACAGAATGGGGAAGCTAATAGTACACAATGATGTCATTTGGATTAAAGAATGCACCTGTTGTGTTTTTAGAGTGGTTTCCGCAGCCTTTAAGGAGTATATGCATCATTTATTGAAGTGTACCTACATTATTGGACTATCTTTAGCCTATTGAGAGATCACATAGAAACTCTAAGGTTAACACTTGATATATGTAGGAAATATCATATTTCATTAAATTTGAAGTAATGTATTTTCTACGCATTGTTAGGGATACTGCTAGGTCATCTAGTATGCAAGCAGAGTTTGTTAGTTGATCTGGCCAATATCGTAGTAATTTTTAATTTTCCACCACATGAATCAATGCGACAATTGAGAACAAAATTAGGCCATACAGGTTACTACTGTAAATTTATTAAAGGCTATGCACAGATAACAACCCCAATGGATAATTTAGTAACCTAACCCATTATGGTATTCCCAGATTAGAAGAAATAATTTCACATCCATGTGGATGCATCATCAATAGCGATTGATGCAGTGTTAGCCAGATTAGGGAGGGCGAATTAGATAATCCAATTTCTTTTTCTAGCAGGAAGTTTTCAACTGCTGAAAATTTTTACATGAAAATAGAAAGGGAAGGCTTGGAAATGGTGTATGCCTTACAAAAATTCATACATTATTCGATGGGATCCTAGTTCAATATGTATATAGACCATTTTGCACTCAAATATCTAGTGAACAAGACAATGTTGGGGGGGGGGAGAATCTGCATATTGTTATTTTTGTTACATGAGTATCATTTTGAAGTTATTGTGAAGCTAGGAAAACTGAATACAGGACCAGACTATTTTTTGTGGATACTGATAGGGGAAGATGCAAGGAACCTAGATGATAGCTTATTGGATGCACATTTGTTTTCATTCCAAATGGTAGACGACCATTTTGCATAAATTGTCCAATACTTGAGTACAAGAGTTGCTCTGTCTGATATGACAGCAGCCCAGAAGAAACAATTAGTGGTTAAAGAAGTATATTAGTAGTTGATTGTAGGAAAATTATATAATTTAGCCATATATGGGATAGTGAAACGATGTGTGCTAGAACACAAAATACCCATGATGTTAGCATAATCACATGATGGAATTGTAGGAGGACATTACGAAAGAAAGGATACAACGTAGATGATATTGTTCATAGGGATATGGTGGTCTACCCTCCATAAGGAAACAAAGGAACATTTTCATAGTTTTGACATCTTCGAGAGAGTAGGAAGACCATCACGAAGGGATGAGATTCCCCAAAATCTACAAGTTAACTTACAGGAATTTGAAAAATGGGAAATGTGTTTTTTTGGACAAATTAACCCACTAACTAGAAGAACATGGGACATATACATAATTACCATGACATACTACTTGACCAGATACATAATTTCAGTGCGGAGAAAACTACGTGGTTCCCATTTGAGAACATAGTTACAATGTTTGGGTGTCCTAAAATACTTATGAGCGACCAAGGGACTAACTTTTTAAACAAGACAATTGCAACACTAACAGAAGAGTACCAGATACAGCATCAAAAGAACACTCCATATCACTCACAATAAAATGGAACTGTGGAGGCCTTCAATAAGATACTAGAGAATGAATTGACTAAGGTGTGTAATGTAGGGTGAGATGACTGGGATTTAAGGATCCATGCAGTACTTTGTTCTTACATAACTACATGCAAGAAGTTAATAGAAAAGACACCCTTTAAGTTAACATTCGATCAAGAAGAAATCATACCCATGGATTTTCTTGTACCGAGTTTG
>WSFP011516475.1:0-12767 GCA_009831015.1 Picea engelmannii | reverse complement strand
TTGTTATGACATGTGACCAAATGAAAATGTAAAGTTTAGGTGGCTAAACAACCATGCCATAAATTTGGGATGCAAGATATTTGTGAGAGAGAAGTATTCAATAACAAAATTCTATCTTTTCATTTTCACTTCACTTTGGCATTCATTTGTACATGTGTGCACCCTAAAAACGAATATGATATATACCTGAAGCCTAGAGTCAAGTTTCTCAGTCTGTGCCAAGCATTGTTAAACATAGCTGCACATAAGAAATCTGGACACCAAGTATACCAAGGCAAGTACAAATATATTTAATATTTAAAAAAAAATGGTATAAATAATTTGAAAAGTTTTAAAGTGCAAGCGCTGGTTAATATTGAATTTTTAGACCATAGAATTGAAGTTAAAAGTCAAAGAAGGCAGCATAGACCAGGATCAACTTTCAATTATCAAGACGTGGCATGGGTCAAATGGCAACATCAGAAAATGACCAGAGAGGGAACACATGAAAATGACCTGTGTCAAACGTATATGGACATCATTTGAGATCGCACTTGTGCTTGTGTGGATATTGCAGAACGAAGACCGTGTAACCCATTAAGATAAACATGGTTACAGACAGTTCGAGATAGATGCCTAGGTTGAGTTTGTGCAGAACAGCAACCTGCAAAACCTTGAATCCAGAAATGCTCTGTAGCAGAGAAAACGGAGAGGAGAGATAGACCAGACTGCTATGCCCAGACATCCATGCTGTCAACCGAGATATCAGTGTGAACAAGGGCCCAGATAGTCGCAACAACCAAGCAGGAATCAATTGTGCTTCCCATAACAGCTACCAGGGAGTATGAAGTTCATGTAAAAATAAGTCAATACCCACAGTGGGTGCCTGAAGCAAAACGTGGGCACATTGAAGATCTGCTGAATGCATTGCAGATCAGCAGTTACAGACACCAAAAACAGCAACTTGAAATGCCAGACAGAGCTTTAGACACCAAGGAAAATTGAGCTGCAAGGACATGGACTACTGAAATGAAGATCAAATGCTATTGCAGACAGATGGGGACTCCATTCCCCAGTCACACAAGTTGTGGTGATGTTAGCTGCAGCACTAGCTACAGCACAAATCAAAGCCCATGAAATCAATGATGCACCAGTGATGCCCATATTCGAAGACATTCTGGAGACTTTCTCACTCATAAACATTAGAGAAAGTGAAGAAGAAAAAAAAATTGCAACAGGTCGAAACTTGTTTTCTGGAGTCAGACCACAGCAGCACAGAACAACGTGTCTAGCAATGGAGACATGACAGTTCGTATAAGATAAGATGAGATAATTTACTAATGTCCAACAAATGACCAAAAGACAGGTCAATAGGACTAGAAAGTACAATCAGTGATACCAATCTCTAGGGGTACCCTAACCTACCCCGAAACCATAAAGGCATATGAAACAAGATCATACAAGAAATACATAAACTAAATATTATATTAAAGAAGAACAGAGAGGAGAGTGCAAAAAATCAACTAGACGTCCATAAGACAGGACATCTTTGTAAATTATCTTTCTACACTTTAAGCAGAGAAGTTAAAGGCACAGAAAAGAAAGTTCAGTCTTTGGAGGATGAGAAATGCTGTGGTCGCGTGTGGCTTAAAAATAATCTGGTTGATGAATTTATGACATTGTATCATACAAGGAAAGAGAGGAATGTCGCCATACCCAATGCTGATGAAGGTGGCACCAGTGACAACAACAATGTTGGTGACTACCTAAAAGTTTGAGTTCATAGCCCCAGTAACAGGCTGTGATTTCTAACTTCCATACATGGGTGATGGCATACTAATAGAGCAACATGGATAGTTGTTCAAGTAGATTCTACCTTCAACCTGAGTATATGTGAAGGTGATATCAACATCATGGAAGTGTCAAAGAGGGAAGCAACCAATTCTCTGTGTTGCTACAGGTTATGCACTAACATAGATCCATGTTAACCCCAGGTATATTAAACATCGAGGGATCAAAAAGATGAGGTGCAAACCTCTCAGTGCTTAACAAGCCCGGGTTTATTATTCTCTATGCTAATTTATATTTTTACATTATGGTAATTAAAATAAATAAAAGGAGAGACCTTCTATTTTCATTTGATTTAATTAGATTTATACACATGACATGAAAAAGAACCTCTCTACCACCCTAGGCTGTGAAAGAACCTCGCTTCTCTTGGTGCAATTAAGAGGCGGTGAATGATATATTCCAAGTATTTGTGTAGTCAGGGGGGGTAATGGGAAAGTACCAACACGCAAATATGTGTTTAATGTTAATGTCAATGTTACTGTTACTGTTACTGTTACTGTTATGGCATGTTAATCTCTACATCTAAATGTAGAGATTGTGGTTAAACCACCATAAGCTCCTAGGTATGGCTATAAATGTGTAATGTGAGATGTTACATTTGTGAGAGATGTATTTAATAATAAAATTACCTTTTATTTTCCCTCCACCTTCGTATTCATTTGCATGTGTTTGTGCATTCTAAAAATTAATAGGACAAACTAAGACCGAATTTCTCAAGTGAATGGAAGAATCAAACATAGTGGCCAGATATAGCCACAATGGGAAAGGAAGAAGTTGCAAGATATTTAACGAGGAAATTTCTCTTTATTATAGAACAACATGAGCTCCTATGGGGGCTTTACAAGGAATAGAGTTTACATAGTTATTGAAGGATACAATTGTCTCTTAATTCAGAGTAGCACTATGAACCGAGACAAGTTATAGACCAAAGTTTAGATATTGACATGGCAACATATGGCCAAAAATATCAGCCTTCCGTTGGGCTGTGTAAAAACAAGTGTCGCATTGGAGGCTTTTAAAAGAATGGCTTCTGAGGCACCTGACCTGGCAGTTTTGTTAACTGTCTTCAGGCATAGTAGAAATGTACTCATTTATTTGGGAAATATGAAGTGACAAAGCAGATGTTAAGGAATTCAATGGAGGAAATAGGCACAAACAGGAGATAAATAGAGGGCCTAACTACAGTAATAAGAGCCTAGCCAACATCAAGATAGAAATTGTCAACAACTGATAATGGGAGTTCAGATTAACAATCATAGTTCAACTTATGGAATGAAAGAAACAGAAGGTTCTTTAGAGGACAAATACTACATCCTGATCAGCTCTAGCCTTTAAAAGGAAGCCTCGAAAGAACCGCATGGGCTGAAATCTCTGAAGAGGAGATGGAGCAATTTGTGCAGATATCTAAGCAAATCCTCTGAAACTATTAAAGATAGTGAATTGAGTAGTGAGTGTCAACATCGCTACTCTCCTATGCCAATAAAGACAAGATTAACAGAGACCATCAAAGGTCAGAGAGAAAATGGAGACCTCCAAGATGTGGAGCCTGTTAACACTCAAAACTGTCCAGTTCCAAATATAGACTCTGGAAGAGTTGACGCTTGTAACTTGAAGAGTTAAAAGGTAACTAGGGAAGGTGCCAATATCATCTTGCACAATCCCACTGCACTTTCGGCTATAGTGCTTGCTAGCCTCAAGGGTGAATCCTGATTCCTTATGCAATCTGGAAATGAAGTATGAACCTGTTAGGATAAACTTGACTCGGTGAAAGAGTCAAAGTTGTTAGGTCAACAGTGGTGGTTTCACCGTTTCGGGCACATGACCATGGTATTGAGCCCGTGGATTACATGTAATGAAAGCCAATAAAAGGCTGGTGATACTCCATTGTAATGTGTCAAGAGTTGAGCGATGAAGGCTCACTTGGCCTGGGCCAGGAGATTGGCCAGCTTGGCCAGGTTTGGTCAAGGGAAATAATAGATCTATTGTTGGCTGGTTTTTCCCGCAAGGGTTTTCCAAGATAAATCTTGTGTGATTTATGTGTGTTGTTTCTTTGTTATTGTTATTTTTATTTCTCTCGCATTTTAATTTCCTAACAACTAGTATCAGAGCAAGGTTGACAATGTTGAAAAGAAAGACGCAACTATCGGAATACAAAGTTGGGGTTTAAATCCCTAGGCAGCATTCAAGGCTTCAACACCGAGATTTTGAAGAGCACCAAGTTTGGGCTTGAAGTGTGCGAAGGATATATGGCTTGGATTCTTGGATCTGATCGATGGATATGTCAGGTGTGGTTGGATTTGTTGTCTGGTTGCAGATCTACCAAGAAGCGAGGATCAAGAGTTGGAGGAATGGCAAGGCGAGAGGATGGTGACATAAGTGTCGAGATAGCAACAAGAAAAATAATAAAATAAAAATAAAAATTGATGGAGTTGAATGCAAATAGGCATACCCCCGTAAGACCTAGTTAGGCATGCATACTAGGGGTTTGAAATTTCATCGATGAAGTCTAGACTTAGACCTACATAATAGGGGGCAGCATGCGGGATTCCTTGATACCCATACTTTGAGGAAGGTTTGGCCAGATGTGGTCATGGGAAACCCCAAGTCAAGTTTAAAGGGGGGAATGTTAGGTTAAACTTGACTCGGTAAAAGAGTCAAAGTTGTTAGGTCAACAATGGTGATTTTGGGCACATGGTATTGGTGACCCATGGTATTGAGCTCATGGATTACATGTAAAGAAAGATTATAAAAGGCTAGTGATACTCCATTGTAATGTGCCAAGAATTGAGCAATGAAGGTTCACTTGGTCGAGGCTAGGAGGTTGGCCGGCTTGGCCTGTTTTGGTCAAGGGAAATAACATATCTATTGTTGGTTGGTTTTCCCATAAGAGTTTTCCAGAATAAATTGTGTCATGATTTATGTGTTGTTGCTATGTTCATGTTATTTTTATCTCGTAATTTCTAACAACTGGTTTCGAAGCGATGGTTGACGATGATGAAACAAAAGATAGTTGTCATAGTACGAAGCTAGGGTTTAAATCCCTAGGGAGCATTGAAGGCCAGGAGAGAGTTAAAGACTAGTGGACCAACCGCATGTAGATGGTGAAGCCATGGGAGCCAAGTGCACATGCTTGCAGAGGGCCTGAAGGTGAGCGGTGAAGGCTCACTTGGCCAATTTGGCTCGGACTTTGTGAAGGATATATGGCTTGGATGCTTGGATTTGATGAATGGATATGTCAGGTGTGGTTGGATCTAATGTCTGGTTGAAGATCCTGACACAATTTTTTGTTCATTGTGTCAGGATAGAAACAATGAAAAAAAAATTAAAATTTTTGATGGAGTTGAATGTAAATGAGTATACAACTGTAAGACCTAGTTAGGCATGTGTACCTTGGGTTTGAAATTTCATCGATAAAGTCTAGACGTACACCGAGTGATAGGGGGGAGCATGCGAGATTCCCAGATACTCCAACTTTGAGGGAGGGTTGGTCGGATTTGGTCATGGGAAACCCCAAGTCAAGTTTAAAGGGGGTAATGTTAGGATGAACTTGACTCGGTGAAAGAATCAAAGTTGTTAGGTCAACAATGGTGGTTTCGGGCACATGGTATTGGTGACTCGTGGTATTGAGCCTGTGGATTACATGTAATGAAAGCCTATCAAAGGTTGGCGATACTCCATTAAAATGCGTCAAGAGTTGAGCAGTGAAAGCTCACTTGGTCAAAGCCTGGAGATTCGTCGGTTTGGCCTAGTTTGGCCAAGGGGAATAATAGATCTATTGTTGGCTGGTTTTTCCCACAAGGGTTTTCCAAGATAAATCTTGTGTGATTTATGTGTGTTGTTGCTATTTTGTTGTTATTTTTATCTCTCTCGCAATTTAATTTCCTAACAGAGCCCCAAGACCAAAGAACGTTGCCAAACTGCGAAATAACTTGCTGTAATATAAAAGATCAGACCTGTAACCTGCAATAAAACTCATAAAACAGCGAGCCGGAATGCAGATTTACACCTAAGGTTGAATTTCTTCCTTGGCAAACATGTAAATATGCTGTTAGAACACGAAAACCTGCCCTTAAAAGTGTGGATCTCCATGTAAAAACACTAAAGTCTGGCAAGTTTAGAGATCAAAATTACGAATGATAATTGCAGTGCCTTGAATCCTATGGGTTATGCAGTTAGAAAATTGATTAAGAGGTAGTGGTACTGTAACATACATAACCTGTGAAAATAGTTCTCCTTAACAAGTTGAGCCTTTTCATGCCTTCCCAAAAGAAAGAGCGCTGAACGCTTCCATAGATTTCGTGAAAGCCAAAGTGACCAGTGGTAGGAAATGAATGCAACTCCTCTAACACCCTGTGTTTCAACTTTGAATTCTGGACCAGAAAAATGCACCCATTATACTTCAAGGTATCTTGCTGCCAAGTGTAGCACTTAGGTGGATTGGGGTCCTCTTGAATCCTACAGATGAGTTGAACCACAGAGTAGTTGGTCCTCCATTCTTGGCAAGTTTTGGCAAGCCGATCAGCCACGAGTAATGATAAGGCCAATAGAGATCCTTCCACATAATTCTGAGACAAAGCATCCATAAAATATTTTAAGCTGTGATGATCGGTCTTTATTTGGAAATGCCTCCCAATGAGATATGGTCACCAAGTATCGACAGCATGGAGGATAACCATCTTCTTTTTCTCATAGGTAGACTTACCCAAGTTTTTGTCACGTAATTGTTTACGAATGAAAGCCAAGGGGCTCTCATCTTGCATCAATATGGTTCCAAGGCCTTCTACTCAAGCATCACATTCCAAGAAAAAGTTTTGGTGAAATCAGGAACGGCCAGTACAGGCATAGTAACATGGCTTCTTTTAAGTCTTTAAAAATCTTGCACAACCTCATTCCAAACAAAGGCATTCCTTTTAAGCATGGTGATTAAGGGCACGACAATTCGCCCGCTATGCTGGGAAAATTTCATATAGTAGCTCATAAGTCCTAAAAACCCACGTAAGTTTTGAGGCTCTTAGTGCATGGCCAATCCCACATTGCCTCAATTTTCTTAGGATCCACTCGCACCCCATCTTGACTCACAATGTGACCCAACCATTCGACCCCTAAAGCGCCAAAAGCAAATTTGGAACGTTTAAGGAAGAATTGGAGGCCTCGAAGGAGTTGGAGGGATTTATCAACATGCACCACATACGCTTCCTAGGTTTTGCTATAGATCAAGATATCACTGAAAAATACAAGCACAAAATTGCACAATAACAATTGGAAAAACGTGTTCATGAGGCTCTGAAAGGTGGAGGGAGCATTGCAAAGCCTAAAGGGCATCACTAAAACTTCATAATAACCTTCAAGTGTGCAAACGGTTGTCTTAGGGATGTCCACCTCCTTCATCCATATCTAGTAGTGTCCTGAACGAAGATCCAGTTTAGTGCAGAACTTGGCACCATGAAGCTCATCCAAGAGATGATCAATAACAGGAATAGGAAACTTGTCTTTAATGGTAGGCTTATTGAAAGCACGAAAATCAAGACATATAAGCCAATTCCCTCTTTTTTTAAGACCATGATCACAAGTGAGGAATAAGAGCTTGTACTTGGTCTAATGATTCATGCCTTTAACAATTCCTAAATAATCTTTTCAAATTCATTATTATGGGAAAAAGGGTGCATGTAGCGATGAACATTAGGTTGTTGACTACTTGGAACCAAGGGAATACCATGGCCATGTTCACCACATGACAGGCATAAGACACAAGGAGTTTCAAATAGCCATTGATGGCTAGTCAAGACCAACAATAAATCGAGATGAACTTCATGTGGTAATGTCCATCACTTGAATGGCATTGAATTGGGCAATAATGTCGAAGTGGCCTTTCATCAATAGTTTCTCTACGCGTTGACAGCTAATAATTTTGGAGAACCCAGACTTGAGCCCCTTTAGGGGATGTTTCTAACCATTCTTTAGTAAAGGTCATGTACAGTTTTTGGAAATCCATGGTAATCGATCCCACAGTTTATAACCATTCTACTCCAAGTACTACATCATAGCAGCCCATTTCCAAAGAAAACATGTTAGATTTGAGTTGATATTCCTCGAGTTGAAGTTTCACCTTCTCACATTTTCCACCATACTTTAACATGCCTCCATTAGCTATCATAATTTGAAAATTATGCATTGTGTGGACACAACAATGGGTTTCCTTTGCCACTCACCTATGAATAAACGTTTGGACACTGACATTATCAACTAAAACAATCACTTTATTGTTTTTGATGTAGCAAATCAACTTCAAGGTCTGAGGAATTGACAAACCTGATAAAGCATGGAGTGAAATCAAGGGTTCCTCCCAAGGTGCTTCCAAAATGGTTGCATCATGAGGAGGTGTTGTGTCCTCAACTTCCATCTCAAGAGGGGCTTCCTCGAGAATGTCCTCAAGGTGATCAACTTGGTACACATTCATTTGAAATAACTTTTGTTCTTTGCATTTATGCCCTTTCAAAAACTTCTCATCACAACTTTAACAAAGTCGAAGGCATTACCACTCAACCATTTCTTCCTGAGACTTGTGGACCCTCAAGGGTTGAGATGGGGTGGAAGTGGCAGTAGACACCATAGATGGGAAAGGGCGAGAAGTACAAGAGGGTCTTTTGACCTGTGTAATTACCACCATTTGTGCTTCGAGAGCTCACTAAGAGGCCTCCAACCATGTAGTTGGGTGTTGCATCAGGGCTTGTGCTTTGATTTCCTCCTTGAGACCATTGATGAAGTATTCTTTAAAAAAACAATCAACCAAACCTTCTAAGTAGATTGCCAATTGTTTAAAATATGTTATAAAGTCTCCAACTGTGTCGATTTTGAGCAACTTGGTCAACCTGCCCAAATAGTGAGGAACTCTTTCAAAACGAGCATAGATGGCTTTCATAAACTGGCTCCATGCAATGTAACCTCCATAGGATTTCTTATGCCATTGCCACCATTGTCATCATTCCTGATCTTGGTACAATAACCCCACTCGAAGTTTCATCATGTCATTGGTCATTTCATGGAGAAGAAATAGTGTTCCATTTGGGCAACCCAACCCCTCGACTCAATCCCATCAAATCTATTCACATACACCTTGGGAAAGCAATGCCAAGTATTGTTGTCAAGAAAGCGTGTTCTATTGTGAGTCCCCCCATCTAATGAGGCTTCTTCTTGGTAAGGGATCAACTTGATGCACCAGCCTCCCTTCTGATTTGGGGACACATTCCAAAATCTTATTGACAATAAGGAGTCATCCATGGAGTTCCTCCTTTTGTGTCATTTGCTACTAATGGAGTTCATCCTTTTGTGCCACTAGTTGTTTATTAATGTGTTTGATCAAAATTTCTAGTGGCGCAACCCTATTGTCCATCTGTAACGACTTGGTTTCCATTAGGTAGTCCCAGTTCCTCAAAAAAATATTATTATATCAAGGAGATCAATGCCTCACAAGGAGTCTTTTCAAACGAGTTGCCAACAATTGTATGGTCGAGACCATTAAAAAATGGTTACTTGAGAGTGCTACCACAACAATCAACGTTGCACTGGAAAGGAGTCTTTTGATATAGGTCTCTTGCAATGACGCACAAAAAGTACTTTTTGATTCCTCCTCTTGGCGTATTACTCCCAGTGAGTATTATTATATTGATGAAATCCCCAAATTCATGATAGTTCACGTTATGTAGGAATTTCGTGGCATGTGATGTAGAGGCTAGGGTTTGCAAGGTTCTAAGGATAGAGTGTTACATATTATTGCCATCTGATATACGTGTCGGTTTCCAACAGTAGTACTCGATGCAATCTCTAAGGACACTAACTAAGGAGGTTAGACCTACCCTTAGTCATACTACCCAATTCCCAGGTACTAGAGAGTGATCTCCTCGAGTATTATTCTTGATGTACTATAGCAACAAGACAATCAAAAGGTTTAAGTAAGGCTAGTTTCAAGTGCACCTAGGGGGCTTCCAATATACGTGGGGATACATGGAAGGCAAATCCATATAAAAGTTTTCTTTGATGCAATACTACTCAAAGGGGTGCCAACAAGGGTTACAAAGGTGTCCAACCAAGTGATGCCATTAGTATTTCCTACATGTATTCTTCCCCAACATTAGATTTCATTATCAAACAACAAAATTTTGTGTTAGTTAGAGACGTTGGAACACATCTCTAACCTAAAAGAAATCTAAAATTCAAGCACAAGCTAGCTCAAGAAAGATATTTGATACCACTTGTAACGTTCTTAACCAAAAAAGATTGGAGAACATGAACAATAGTCAAAGAAATTAAATGCGAAAAAACAAATACAGGACCAAATAAGATTAAATCTACATAATATATCACTTGTATTAAAAATCTCCAACAGAAAGAGATCTTCACCGGCCACTTCGCGGGGGCAAACTCTTATGATCAAAGCTCCAAATACAATAACACTTCACAAAACATTCCATAGCCTTCTAACTCCATAAATAGCTTCTTAATAGCAATAACCCTAACTACTTGTGATCCCATCATTAATGGGTACCAACCACCTAGTGGGCCTTATTTCATAAAGAGGACCCTTTTCACATTAAATAATTGCCCATTAACTATCTAATGGGCCTTATTCAAAGAAGATGGCCTCGTACATTTGTTGACTAACTACTAAGTACGCAAAGTAGGGAGTTTAGGGTAGAACACTAACAAATTCTTGATGTTAACCAATTCAAAGATTGAAGCAAAGACATAATGACGAGTGAGATATATAGCAGTCAAATAGATGTTACATTTACTCCAAAGTTGCAAGTACTACAAAGATTGAGCAATATTAGCTTCAACAACAAAGCACTCTAGGGGGGTGTCAAACCACTTCTAGAGCACCTTCTCTCCTAGACCATGAAAAGCATGTGTATGTGGTCCCCACGACTTCCTCCAATGAGCGGTGCAAATTAGCTTAAGGATAACCAAAATAGAAAGTACATGCCAACTAATCAACAATTGGGGCCCATCCAAAACCTTGTAGGATGCTTTGAACCCCACAAATTTGGCCAAAAATCAAACCTCTTGAAATGAAGTGAAATTTGACCCACATGCTATATCCTATACTAGGTTTACAGAAATAGTGTCAATCCCCCCAATATGTACATTGTTAAAATGGCCTAAAAATTGACAATATCCAATTGCCACCGAGTTTCATAGCCATATTGTACTCAATCTTGGATGTCCAAAAATGTGATCCTCTTTGAAATCTAAAACCTTCTATTTATAGCCCTTGGGTTTGTCAACTTTCACGATGTTCTACTCACCATATTTATAGCGCTCTGAAAAGAGTTGTTGAAGAAAAAACAAGCCTAAGAGTTATTTTTTGCAACATTGAGTGAGAAAGATCTCACCTTTCAAAAGAAGCAAAGGGAAAGAATGTAGAAGAAATAATGCTAGGAAATAGCTTTTGGAAAAATGTTGAAAAAGTTTTTAAAATGTGAGCTCCAATGGTTGATGTCCTCTGCATGGTTGATGGTGACAAACCTTGTATGGGTTTTGTTTATCAAGGCATAGACCGTTGTAAGGAATCCATTGCAAGTACTTTTGATAACATGGAAGCTAATTACCAAGAGATTTGGGAGGTAGTTGACCGAAGA
Source organism: Picea engelmannii (assembly GCA_009831015.1). Taxonomy (NCBI): domain Eukaryota; kingdom Viridiplantae; phylum Streptophyta; class Pinopsida; order Pinales; family Pinaceae; genus Picea; species Picea engelmannii. The sequence goes on along the minus strand of WSFP011516475.1, from coordinate 1,302 downwards.
TGGAAGACGAAGCATAGCACTTTGTTGATGTTTTGGTAGTTGCAGGAGGATCTTTTCCTCCTAGATGACCTTTCTTAGATGCGGAGAAGATTCTGGAAGTAAGAGATCCATTGAACAGATATTGAAATACCCTAGAAGAGAAGTCGGCCTAGAAGAATAAAGCAATAATGAAAAGACACTTGTCCAGAGAAGAAGTCGACCCAGTCTAGTGGCCAAGAAGACTATAAATAGAGGACGTCTTGGCTCATTTGTTTACTCACTCACACTCTCCCAGCTACACAATAGCAAGGCGCAAGTTTGAAGGAGGTGATGCAGTAGTTGCAATTGCACAGTGTATTATTGCTCAGTCTTTTGGTATCTCTCTCTCTCTTGTGTGCTACTCCTTGAGGAGGTGCGCCACCTTTGTATGGTGTTGTTGTTGCAGCTGGGGTGGTATTTTTGGTTAAGCTAGCACTTGTGCTAGAGTTTATCTGATTGGACTTGCTTTGTGAACAAAATCTATTTAAGAAAGGTTGTTGGGTTTTTCCACATTTGGGGTCTTCCCAGGGTAAATCTCTTGTGTTCTTTTCTGTCTCTTGTTTATGTTGCTACTGCTCAGTGCATGGTATGTATGTTAATGGTAACGAAGTAAAAGAACACTAGTAACACTAATGCTCTATAAATAAGGAAAATCCAACACGGTATCAGAGTTGGTCACCTTCATAACAGTTTAACCTTGCAGCACCATGTGGCTGCAATACCTTATCAAGCTCGTTGAGCACTTTCCCAAGGATGTTGGGGATCATTCTTGTACAGAACAGTGTGCCCTACTCTAGTGCACCCCCTGAAACCCTAAACATTCAGTTTGGTGTAGTTTGAAGAATTGTTTTTTTCAGGGGCTAGGGTTTCTACCAGCATGAGAGTAGAAGACAGATTGGATGGAGCAGATAACTTCAGATCCTAGAAGCACAAAGTTCTCCTCATTCTAGAAGAGAATGATCTATTAGATCACGTAATGAAAGATCTTCCAGAACCTGAGGATGAAGAAGCAAAAGCAAAGCTCAAGAAGAATGAGGTCAAGGCCAAGAGAATCTTGACAGATTCAATCAAGGATCACCTGATACCCAATGTATCAGAACCGAAGACATTGAAGGAGATGTTTGATGCCCTAACCAGACTTTATGAGAGTAAGAATACCAGTCGAAATCTTACTTTGAGGCATCAACTCAGAAACTTGACAATGAACAAGTAAGAAACAGTGGTCAACTATTTTATGAAGATCTCGCAGATCAAGGATCAATTAGCAACTATTGGAGATCCAGT
>WSFP011516474.1:0-12767 GCA_009831015.1 Picea engelmannii | reverse complement strand
ATCAACATATTGTATCTTGTTGGACAACAAACAATTCACCTTGAAGAACAGTTAAATGTTATATGGCAACTGTAAATTTAAATGAGTGATTCATATCAAATTTCACTTAAAAACAAAGAAATCATTAACAATGTTCATCATTAGCATACTCATAATACATTTTCTAAATCAAATAACAACAACAATCACAACATTATATGAAAAACATAATATACATGAGTGATATATATATATATATATATATATATATATGAATATACATGTCAAACATACATCTGAACAAAATATGCAATAAACATGTCATATATAGATCTTAAGTCAAATATAAAACAATCAATATAAATGTGAATTAGTACCACTAATAGTTAGGTCCACCACCAGAGCCATGTGCATTAGTGTCTCTTCTACCAGCAGTAGAGCCTCTATCAAGAACAATTATCTCATAAATAAATGTCGACAAAATTGGACTATAAAATGTCTATATATCAATATCATGAAGATGTGCAATAGTACCCAATATGAACATAGTGTCCAAAGAATAAAAATCTTGTGACACATGTGGAGGAAGAGGGGGAGGAGGGGGGTCAGTAGATGATGACAAATGTAGAGTAGGAGAAATACAATGATCATTGGATGGTGACACAAGTGGAGGAGGAGGGGGGGGTATTAATAGAATATGGTGACACATACGGAAGAGAAGTGGGAGTAGTAGGAGGACAAGGAGGATTGGACGTGGATGCAGGTTCAAACGCATGTGGAGGGGAAGCAAGAGGATTGGTAGATAGTGCAGCAAACTCATGCATAGGAGAATTAGAAGGAGGAGGAGGAAAATGTTGTGGAGTAGAGGATGTGGATGGCTATGTTGATGAGCTAGATGTGGTGGGATCATGAGAAACACCCATCAACCTCCCAATGAGGTTGATGGAACCAACAATATGATTCATCAACATCATCATCTCACAAGGAAAATGCCTCCATATAGTAGAGATAATGTGTACTCATAATATGTGTCTAGCAGGTGTTGGTACCACTTTGTGACTAGTCATGACATGGCATAGTTGATCTGCCACCTCTAGCCAGACTCTCATATCCAACATGTGTGGCATGTGGGGTCATTCTACTACTAGAGATTGGTCCTTTGTCTTCTCCACTAACTCATCCTCATGTTGGGGAGGCTCATCTCCAACATATGTGTCAATATATGCAAAACAACAGATAATAATAATAAGATAATTGAAACAAAATGTTACAATAAATTACTTGTGCATTAAATAAGACATAAAAATATGTAAATAGATTGATAAAAATATAGAAATAAAATTACCTCTCTCATATAATGGATCCTCTATTGTAAATTGGATGTTTGGACATCCTCTCTAATCCATCCTCGTCTACAGGTATTATGCAATATCGAGGACAGGATTTTCCTTGCTAGCTAATAAATCACATACCTCCCTACCAACCGGAGAAATGGGAAAATTGCACTAGCCCCTCTTGGGCACCAACTTCCCCTACATGTGCATACACACATCAAACATAGTCCTAGCAGGAAACCAATGCACTACTAGCTGAGTGGCATGAACCCTCTCAAAAAAATAGTGTATATAACTATGACGCGAATGAGAAGAATCTCATCCCAGAAAAAATAGCGCGACAATGACCTAATGAATGAAAAAACTATCTCACAAAAAATCTTCCCACCTAATCAATTAGGGCATCTGCAATAAGCTATCTACATAATAAAACATAGAGAAACTAATGTGTTTCCCATCAAAGCTATACAGTGGCAGTTCTAAGAGCATAATACATAGTCACCTAACGTCCTCTCTCTCAAATGAAGTTATCCACATCTAACCACCACGAACTTCAAACTACAAAGTTGAATGAACATGTGAACCGACATATCTCTACACATATGCCAGTTGGGTCTCTCCTGCAACACCTGGTGGTAGTGCAGGGAAATGGGGCATATAGCCCCCCCTCCTAGACAACCCAGTGATGAATTAGTCATCCTCCTCAATGGGATGATACCACAGATTGGGATAGACCTTGAAACCATGTCTCCCATGATCCTAGTGATGGATCAAGTGTTGTAACAACAAAGAGTTCCCTCGAAGGGATGTACCCTCTCGATAAAAATTTAGGATGTCAACATCCATCAAAAGGTTATGTGTTGACTATGAAATAGGATGAGGGAATAGTTTCCTCTCCCTCTCCTTTGCCTCCCACTCACACACAAATGTGTGTGTCTCAAACTATTATTGTCGATGCTCCTCCTCCTCTCGTCGTTGTCATCTCTAATTCACATAAAAATATTTTTAGGCACACACACACACACATAATAAATTGAAACTATAAAACAAATACATTTATAAATAATGTGAATTTTAAAAAAATATAAAAAGCAACTAGTGCACCGAAAACATAACATACGCAATGACTACGGTATGCTCTATCGAACTAATACGCATCGGTGCCACATTTCTTGTGACACCACTAAGTAGTTGTGTGATGGCATCCCATAGGATTCTCCACATCGACTTAGTGCTTTTATTCACATCAGTTCAGTACTTTTAATTGCATGGGTTCATTTCATTAACAAAGATGCACCACAACACTAAAATTTATGGCGTGCAAATCCATGAATCCCTCTATTAAATCAAAATCACTAGTGTGTCGATTTTACCAAAGCACCAACATGATGTCTAGAAATGCATTGTATTATTAGCGCACCACTAATGGGGCCTTACAAAAGACGAACCACGATGTTTATTTTTCGAAACATGTCGCAGTGCATACATTTAATCTTTACGCAACTGTGCACCACGATTATTGTTGCGCCACCATGGATTTCAATGGTGCATCTAATAAGTCACAACGCTCTAATTGGTTATTAAAAATTCACCCTAGTGATGTTGTCTTTACAACACCGGTGTGTTTTTTAGATTGATGGACACCGCTAGGTTAAATTCCATTATCACACTTGAAGCAGTGTGATGTGTTACTATTAACGCACTGATGCCACCATGATAGTGGAGCACCGACATTTTTTTCCATGGTGCATTGTAAAGAATAGAGAATTGGGAACGATGCATCCAATAAGATGCACGTTATGCCAAATTGGGAAATATATGTCTCGGTGTGTTTTTGTAAAAAATATCGGTGTGTTTGGTTAAAATGGTTGCACTACTATGTTAAATTTTATAAATCTTTAAGTTAGTAGTGTCGTTAATTAAGTGAAATGTACTGGTGTGGGTTGAAGCCAATCGTGCGTCGATTGTGGGGACTTCCGAAGGACGCTTCACTTTGTTCTTATAATTTATCATGGTGCTCTTACTGGAACAACACCGATGCATACATATATATGAGATTCACTAGTGGTGGTGCTCACTATGAATGTATCACAATACGCACCACTTTGGGGAGAGCCAAAGAATTTAGGCACACTGCATGAAATTGGAAAATAAATTAAAGAAATGTCAAATTTCAAGATAAATTCAAATTTTGAATGGATGAAAAAGTAAATAGGAAGGTAATAAACAATTTAACTGGCCTCTTATGTCTCGAGAAGGCATGTTTTCACCGTTTAGAAGAAATTAAAATTTGTGGTAAAATTTGTGGCCTACCTCTTGAGTAATTTGAGTCCTCATCGAAGAATATGAATAATTATTTTATTAATGTCACTTTTACTACAAATCACCTCTTCGACATGCCCAACTAGACATGGTTGTTTTCTTTATGAATTTAAAAAAGGTACACTCTTAGCATATCCAATGGGTTAATAGAATATTTTCCAATGACATGTACTTCCATTCAATCATATCATTTTCTTGGCATTATTGTTGTTTTAGAGCGTGACTTCTCATGTGGCATAGGAAATTGGTATGGAATTATTGTTGTTTTGGAGCATGACTTATCATGTGGTAGAGGAAAGGGGTATTTGATTGGAATTTTCTCCTGTCAAATAAACATATGAGTTATCAGGGTTTTTTTCTGCATGATTTCAAGTTGCAAACCCTGAGATAGATGCAAACCGATCCACATATTTACAAAGCTGTAAAAAAAAAATTGAAATTGGTAGCTTGAAGAATAATTGTCACTTGGAATTCCTTGAGACTAGACATTAACAAAGTGGTTGGAATCAACCTACATCTTTGATTTCGTGAACTGTGAAAAACATGAAATAACGTGCCTAAGAAGGGACTGAACCCACTTAAGATCTTGACATAGGGAGAAACATTAGATTACAGTGAGCCACAAAAAAGCATTCCCTTGACCCAACATTCCCTTGAGCCACAAAAAATATCACAAAAAAGGATTTGTGAGATTACATAAATTTGAAAGCATTTCATTGAATTTTCCATAATAATTTACTATCGATTTTTTTTCAATCAATTGTGTGATGTTCACTGTTATGCTTACACTTTGTATTTTGTAATTTCAAAGATAGGGTTGTTTTACAGAAGATTGAATAGGGTTAAAAGCGAGTCCAAGTATTCTCTCGAGATAAAATTCCTAGGCATAGCCATCCCTTGGATGTTGCAAAGTAGCATTCTATTGGCACCTCTCATCGATCCTTCAACCAACAAGTGTTGATAGTTCAACTATATTATGGTTTGGAAGGCAATGAAAACATGGAGGATAGATTATTTCACGACCATCGGCAAGATCTTTTTCCTTTATCAAATTTAATTTTAATAATTGTTTAAATGTATTTATTTTTATTGATGATGATTATGATGATTAACATTCACTAAGATAAATTGGTCTATGGGACCTTAAGAATGTAAGAGATTACTTCAATTTCTTTAAAATTGTATTTCTATGCTCAAAAAACATTGAGAAAAGCATTTTAAGATCACCATAGTTTTGATGACTTAGAAAATTAGGAAAGTTCCAAAATCTCATAATTAATTAAGTTATGTTTATTATTTTTTATTAAATATTATAAGTTATTAAGAAAATTATATTTTCAATAACTTTTTAAATGTGATCATTTTTATTAATTAACTTATGTTTATTATTTTTATTAAATATTATAAGTTATTAAAAATTATATTTACGTGATAATTTTTTATAAATTATATTTTTCTCTATTAATTTAATTATGATAATTATTTTCACATTTTTTATAAGATATATGTAGTAGTATATTATTTTAATATTATTCTTTAACTCAAAATAACTTATATATATAATATTATAAGAAATAACTTATCAAGTTTAGGTGGTTGGGAGGAATTTGTTATCCTCCATACCCAAGTTCAATTCTCATAAATGACATGTTGAGTTCTTCAGAAATATATTATTGTAATGACTTAAAATCTTGGTGTATATCTTCACTATAACACATAATCAATGAAGAATCCAATTATGTCATATCCAATATTTTTTTTTCTTCATTTTATAATTATATTGGATATGAAAAGTTAACAATTATTTGCAACCACCATATTGAAAATACATTAAATAGTACAAGCATAAGATGTGGTTTTGATATATTTTTATTGTCATATTTATTGTTTATTATAGCAAATTTATTTCGTATTGTATTAAAATATGTTTATATTAACCTTTGAATTACTAAGCGTTAATTGAGATATCCCAAAGTTGGTGATGCACAATAGTAAATATTTATTTTAAATTATATTTATTTAACAAAAATGAAGATATTAAAAAATATTCAAACCTCAAATTTTTTATTGTTTGAAAAAATAAAAAATCAAATAAATATATACTTACTTTGATGGAACTTCTAAGGATGATTCCAACAAAATAATTTCATGTAACATCTACACTTGTGAAGTTAGCATTACCAATTATGATGGCATTCCCCACCTTAACTAGTGCAACTACCATGGTCTTCACCTATTCCACTCCATCCTTTAGTTTTATAATCATATAAACTTATATTAATCATTATTTTTATGTTCTCCTTGAAATAAGTGTCAATAAAGGAAGGACATGGAAATTCTAAAAGAGTCTTTTTCTAGAGCCTAGTCAGAATTAAGGAAAATTTTAAAGATTTGATGCAGGAGCATCGACAACACATCAAGCGAGCCAGCACATCGAGCGGAAGACAACTGGATAAGCCAGCGCACATTTTGAAAACACTTTGGATTTGTTGCATGATCTTAAATGATTCATTTAAGAGACGGTGCACTTGTATTGTAATGGACCCTGAGCGGATAAGCTCTCGTCCTTAGGTAGATGAGGCATTTAATAGATTTAATGTAAAGTAGATAGGATACTTAATTCTAGATTTGATAGTTAGAACTCGAGAGGGAAAACGGATATAGACACCCTCATTGTATTCATTGTATCATTGGAAGCATTCAAGAGAAAGAAGAGAAGAGCAAGCAGAGAACTGTGTAGAGAACATCCATGTACAGATATTGAATTAATAGAAGAAATCTTTGATTCAAATCCATGGTTATGTGTCTATTCTATGTGTTGATGTTGTTATGCTTATGAATATTTTCTTCCTGTCATACATTTTCTCTTATATGCTGTGTATGTGATTTCATAGTTGAATTGAAGTCTAAGAGGGTGAGTGAATGAGTTTCAATTGTTTCTCTGAGTGAGCCAGAAGATTCTTGTAAGGGGTGCAATTGAATTTGTCCGCAAGGAGTGCGTGACTGCAGGGTTCAATTCGAGAAAGCTTATGTTCTCATTTCCTCGAAGAGTGCAGGTTTGGCACCGGAGCCGTGCAAGGCGTGCGCAGGCTAATGAAGTCTTAGAGTTGCAATTCTGAGCAAAGGGATTGAAGGATTTTTGTTGCAAGAGTGCACAGGATCGAAGGCTTCATCACTTAGTTGTGATTGAAGACTTGCCACAAGGAGTGTGTGCAACAAGTTCTCAAAAGGGCGCGAGAAATTGAGAACAAGCTCAGGAGGAGTAGGTCTTCGAATTCGTCGAAGGATTTCATAAAGAGATTGTGCATCGAAGAGTTCAAGAAGGTGCTAAACTTTTGCACGAAGGGTGACGAGTTTCGTGGAAGAGCGTCTCGTCATTTCGAGGTTTTCATTGAGAGGAAGACGGATGGAAGAAATCATCCGAGGAGATTTCGTGAAGTTCTGTGAGCCGTTAGATCTTGCGGAGGTGCCAGGAGGTTACAGCGGAAGCTCTTAAAGGTTCGAAGCTCAGGAGGGTAGGAGCCGCCGTTCGGGATCACGAGGAGTGTAGTTCTACTCATGGATCGGCATATCAGGAATTCGTGAAGGGACACTCCAAATCTACGCAACGGAAGTCGCGAAGTTGTGAGGTGCGACATTCCGACCATGACGTAAGTCAAGTGGGACCGTTGGAGTAAGTGGAAGACAGGTGGCAGAAGGTGGAATCTCGCGAGCTCGGGGCTCGGAAGTTGGGAGTCCGAGTATTGGGAAGTTCAAGTCACGAAGGCGCGAGGTCACGAGATCGCGACAGTAAAATATCGGCATCTCGGTACATCGAAACTCGGGGTTTGGAGGACCGAGTGCTAGGAGTCGTGAGAAGCGAAGTAGCGAGCTCGCGAGTGCGTGAGGTGCGATAGAGCAGAAATCCCGGTAAGGGGGAAAAGTCAGCGAGTTGACTGACGCGTCGGATCTTGGGGATCCGAAGGCGTAGTACTTAGTTGTTGAATTCGCGAAGGCACAAGCACCGATCCTACGAAAGGAAGAAGAGAGGTTCGCAGCCGAGAGTTACTGTGGGTATGCAGGATTCCCAATAGGGGATCAAAAGAACCTTGGATTTCTTCAGGTCGTAGAGAAGAGAAGGTCTTGGTGGAGCGGACGTACCAGGGAGGGTAGGTTTTCACCAAGTGGTATCAGAGCGGGATTTTACTCTTTGTTTTCTGCGACAAAGAGGAGAAAAGAAGAATTCGCCATGCCGCCCAGAAGAGAAAGACAGTCACCCGACCCAGAAGATAGGGAGGTGAGAAGAAGAGGTAGGTCGGCAGGGAATCCAGAGATGGAAAGACAGATACGAGATCTCAGAGCGAGACTCGAAGAGATGGAAACAGCTCAGAGACGCACAACTGGTGGAGGGGATCTTAGTGATTCTGACAATGAGGTTGAAGTTGAACCACAAGGAGAAGTTGCAGCTAAAGATGCAGCCAATGAGTGGTTAATTAAGGCTATCGCTCGGATGAGTTCAAAGACCAAAATGGACATTCCAACTTACGAAGGAAGTCTGGATGCAGAAGAGCTGTTGGATTGGATTAGGGCTCTTGACACCTACTTCGATTATGAGGATATCGAAGAGGATAAAAAGGTTAGACATGCTGTCACAAAATTGAAAGGACATGCAGCCTTATGGTGGGACGAGCTTCAGGCAGATAGACGTTCCAAAGGCAAACCGAAAATTAAAAGTTGGGATCAAATGATTGCAAAAATGAAGGCAAAGTTCATCCCAAGGGATTATCAAATCACACTGTTCAGGCGAATGCAGAACCTGAGACAAAAGTTGATGACGGTGAAGGAATACATCGAAGAATTTTACAAGCTCAACATCAGAGAAGGTCATCGGGAGAGCGATGATGAGAAGGTAGCCAAATACCTGAATGGTCTGAGATACGACCTTCAGGATGAATTAAGCATGGTTACCATTAGAACGGTGGAGGATGCTTACCAGATGGCTCTGAAAGCCGAGGAGAAGCTGAGTTGTAAGCAAGGTCAGTGAGAGCGAGGCAGAAGTCAGCCCAGAGGCAAGGCAGTTGCCCAGGAGAAATATCAAAAGCCCAAGGAGGAATGGAAGAAACCTCAGGGTAAAGTTGAGAGAGGTGGAACCTCACTGCGAGGAAAGCGATATGCTGAGAAGAGAGGAATACAAAATGATCAGCGAGGAGATTATGCTGACGCCAATACTTTTCCTCGTACTCGAGGTAGAGGAAGAGGCCGAGGTGGAGTAATCACATGCTTCACATGTGGAAAAAATGGGCATAAGTCATTCGAGTGTCCAGAGAAAAAGAAGGACGGAGGAGAAGCTCACATCGCTGAAGCGCAGAGGCGTGATGCTGAGAATGAAGACACTGGAAGTGGGAGGTCACTGACGGTGCACAAAGTTCTCTTAACACCCGAGAAGGAGGTGGAGGAAACAACTCAAAGGATCAGACTTTTTAGAACCACATGCAAAACCAAGGGCTGGAAATGCAAGGTTATTGTGGATAGCGGAAGCACCGATAATCTCGTTTCGACTGAGATGGTGGAAAAGTTGGAGCTGGAGACAACTGATCACCCGAGTCCATATAAAGTATCATGGCTACAGAAGGGTCATCAGGTGAGTGTCACTAAACAATGTTTAGTTGAATTTAAAATTGGGGAATATAATGATAAAGTCTTGTGTGATGTTATTCCCATGGATGTATGTTAATTATTATTGGGTAGACCATGGCAATATGACAGAAATGTGGTTCATGATGGGAGAATGAACACGTATACCCTGGAGAAAGATGGGAGAACCCATATGTTTCTTCCGATAAAGGATAAAGATGTGAAACCGGGAGTAAGCAACACGATACTTCTCATGAGTGGGAAGGAGCTTCTTACGGAGATGGAGAAGAAAGAAGATCCACAATTCTTTGTGGTCAGGAAACCGAGGATTGTACTGAATAGCACAAGAGTGGATGATCTACCAGATGAGATTCAGGAACTGCTGGGAGAGTTCGTTGACATCATCGTGGATGAATTACCTCGTTCGTTACCACCGATGAGGAGTGTGAGTCATCACATTGATCTCATACCAAGAGCCAGCTTGCCGAATAAAGCTGTGTATAGGTTGACACCGCAGGAGAATGAGGAAGTCAAGAAGCAGGTCCAGGAACTATTGGACAAAGGATTGGTCAGGGAAATTCTGAGTCCATGTGTTGTTCCAACAGTGCTTAGTCCGAAGAAAGATGGAGGCTGGAGAATGTGTACAGACTCAAGGGCCATCAAAAAAATTACCATCAGGTACAGGTTTCCACTGCCGAGAATGGATGATCTGATGGATTGCCTGAGCAGGGCAAATTATTTTTCGAAGATCGATCTCAAGAGCGGATATCACCAAATTCGCATGAGGGAAGGTGATGAATGGAAGACAGCATTCAAGACAAATGAAGGTCTGTACGAATGGCTGGTCATGTCGTTTGTCTTGACAAACGCGCCAAGCACATTCATGAGGCTGATGAATGAAGTCCTGAGGGAGTTCATCGGGAAATTTTTAGTCGTATATCTGGATGATATATTGATCTACAGTAAGACGAAGGCTGAACATTGGAAACATTTGGCCATTGTGGTGAGGAAGCTACAGCAGGAGAAGTTGTTGATCAATATGAAAAAGTCCTCATTCATGAAGACAGAGCTCATTTATTTGGGTTTTGTTATCTCGGCAAATGAGTTGAGAATGGATCCAAGTAAAGTGGAAGTGATCAAGAATTGGCCATCACCGAGAAATGTTTTCTAGGTGAGGAGTTTCCATGGTTTGGCTAGTTTCTACTGGAAGTTCATTAGGAATTTCAGTGGGATTAGCGCAGCGATGATGGACACGATGAAGAAGCGGCATAAGTATTTTCATTGGACAGCAGAGGCTAAGAAGACCTTCAATATGTTGAAGTGGAAGATCACAGAACGACCAGTGTTGGTGTTACCGGATTTCCAGAAGACATTTCAGGTGAAATGTGATGCAAGTGGATATTCCATAGGCGTGGTCTTTAGTCAAGAAGAAAGACCTGTTGCATACTTCAGTGAGAAGCTGGATGACGCAAAGATGAAATACTCCACGTATGATAAAGAGTTGTATGCCATCATACAAGCATTGAAGAAGTGGAGGCATTACTTGATCCCAAAAGAATTTTTATTATACAGTGATAATCATGCATTGCAGTTTGTGAGTCAATAGGAGAAGTTGAATCAGAAACATGCAAAATGGGTAGAATATATGCAGAATTTTACATTTATAATTAAACACATTTCAGGGACTTCTAACAAAGTGGTTGATTCTTTGAGCAAGAAGTGTTTGTTGCTGCAGGAGTTCCGAGTCAAAACATTGGGTTTTGAAAATCTTAGAGATATGTACGCAGGAGATGCAGATTTCAGAGAGGAATACGAGGCAGCTGAGAATCTAGTTCTCAGAGATCGAAGCACATGGATAGATTACATGATCCAGGAAGGATTGTTGTTCAGAGGAAATCAACTGTGTATTCCAAATTGCTCCATGAGGGAGAACCTGTTAAAGGAGAAGCACAGTGGTGGATTGGCAGGACATTTTGGCCACGACAAGACATTCGCAAAGCTGAGTGAATCATATTTTTGTCCAGGCATGCGAGAAGAGGTCAAGCAATTTCTTGACAGGTACAGAATTTGCCAGCATTCGAAAGGGAGGAAACAAAATGCAGGGTTTTATCAGTCGTTGCCCATACCAGAGAGACCATGGGAGGCAATTAGCATGGATTTTGTATTAGGTTTGCCAAGAACGCAGAGAGGTGTTGATTCCATCTTTTTGGTGGTAGACAGGTTCTCAAAGATGGCACATTTTATCCCATGCCAGAAGACCAGCGATGCTACTCACATCATGAACTTGTTTTTCAAAGAGATCGTACGACTTCATGGATTGCCGAGAAGCATAGTCTCGGACAAGGATACCAAATTCATAGGTCATTTTTGGAGGACGTTATGGAAGAATCTAGGGACTAACTTGGCGTTTAGTTCTTCTTATCATCCGCAGACGGATGGACAAACGGAAGTGGTCAACAGAAGTCTGGGAGACTTGTTGAGAAGCCTAGTGACAGAACACCACAGTAGTTGGGACAACGTATTGCCACAGGCAGAGTTTGCATACAACGATTTAGTGAATCGGAGTACAGGAAAAATTCCATTTTAGATTGTGTATGGGACACAACCGAGGGGAGTTTCTGAACTCAGAGAGTCAGAAAAGACTACGACTAGTAGTGCGAGTGCAGAAGAATTCACAGAGGTGATGGAGGAACTTCACAGCAAGGTGAAGCAGCGACTGATTGATTCAAATCAGGAATATAAGCGCAGAGAAGATCAGCATAGGAGACAACTTCAATTCGAAGTTGGTGATCTAGTTTTGACACACTTGAGAAAGGAAAGGTTCCCAAGGGGAACATATAACAAGCTAAAAATAAAGAAAATTGGGCCATGCAGAGTCCTGAAGAGATTCGGAGAAAATGCTTATGAGATTGAGTTGTTGGATGGCATCGGAATATCTCCAATATTTAATATTGTATATTTATATCCATATAGGGCTGGAGAAGCAGAGGCTGGAACTGAGGAACCAGTGATCCAGTGGATGAAGTAGATGTCGATAGCGGAAAAGCCACAGATGGAATGCATACTGGACAAGAGAGTGGGTAAGAAGACCAGGAGAAAAGAATACTTTGAGTATCTGTTCAAGTGGAAGAATCATCCAGTGGAAGATGCTAGCTGGGAAAGTGAAGCAGAGATACAGAAGCATGGACAGATCGTACAGGAGCTCATGGGCAGGAGCCCATGAAGATTTTCAAGCCAAGGAGTATGATGCAGGAGCATCGACAACACATCAAGCGAGCCAACACATTGAGCGGAAGACAGCTGGATAAGCCAGCGCACATTTTGAAAACACTTTGGATTTGTTGTGTGATCTTAAATGATTCATTTAAGAGACGGCGCACTTGTATTGTAATGGACCCTGAGCGGATAAGCTCTCGTCCTTAGGTAGATGAGGCATTTAATAGATTTAATGTAAAGTAGATAGGATACTTAATTCTAGATTTGATAGTTAGAACTCGAGAGGGAAAACGGATATAGACA
>WSFP011516461.1:0-12767 GCA_009831015.1 Picea engelmannii | reverse complement strand
AACACAATGGAACAACCCTCTCATCCTAGAAATGTATGAAAATGGCAGAAAATAGAGATGAGACAACTCGGCTTAACGATCTCAATCTACAACATGAGCGGGTCTTCAAACATCCTCTAATACCATGTTCGACAACACAAGTATTTCAATAGAGGATGAACACCTTCAATAATCACTCACACAACCAGATCAGAGATCAACACACCAATGTTTTGACGTGGTAAAACCCCTACGAGGGAACATCCACGGCCCCAACCAATGCGACCACTTGGAGCAATTTATTAATGCAAAAATAAAAGATTACAGAGATCTTTAACAAGAGATTTTCTCACAATCGATCATCGGAAAATGACCTTCCATGCTCTTTAAATAGAGATCATGGACCAATCAGGTGTTAAGCCACAAATCAATGGTCATTAAGATCGAGGAGAATATGAATCGTCGGATCACTCTATGTCGGGAACATATCATGACCGTCGTATTTCCTAACTACAAATGCATACTAATGCATACTAAAGAAACACACTTTTACCTAACGACACATTAGACCAAGTAGATCTTAACTAACTCCTAAGTGTCTAAATATACTAACACAAGGTGCCAAACTCACCCATGAGACAAATACTTTACCGACGTGGTAGCGCCACGTGGGTTCCACAGTGGCAAGCCATGGGGTGGTGGTGTGGTCACAACGACGATGTCAGCGTGGTGGCATCAACGATTTTCCCTGATTCAGGTGATTTTAGTTGTAGTTGAGCGGGTCACAAAGAATGTTGTTTTATTGCAAATTGTCGAAGGCGAGTCAGAATTCTGACAACTAACAGGCATCGTTGGAGTTCCAAAAAACATCGGGGAACCATGAAAAAATATAACAAAATTTTGAGAATAAGATAGTAATTTCCGATGGTAAGGTCGATTTATTTGTACCGTCAAAACTCCCCGTCAAACTTAAACACCATATGTAGTAGTGTATTAGATAAGGGTCACATTTCTTAACTACATGTAATATGGCTAAAATTTCCTTTTAATAAATGGGTTTGAGTAAGTTTTTTCCTTTAAGTTGGTTTCTTTCAAATGAAAGGGGCCTTCCTTCTTACATTAAAACTGCACAAATGACATGCTTTGAGGCATCACACTCCACAATGCATACCAACATATATTTAAATTTTTTAGGGTACACTTTGACACCTTCATGAGGGACAATATGTCCCAAATATTCCACATAATGAACCCCAAAGACACACTTGGAAGGCTTCACATATAATTTTTTCTCTTCCAATAGTTTTAAGTCTGTGTCAACATGTTGTACAGGCTCTTCCCAATATTTGTTGTAGATTAGTATATCATCAAAAATACTAACACAATTGTTTTGAGGAAGGGTTTGAAAATATAATTCATCAAGATTTGAAATGTGGAAGGTGCATTAGTAAGGCCAAACAACATCACCAAAAAATCATAAGTATCTTCATGTGTTTTAAAGGTTGTTTTTGGGATTCCTTCTTTGATGATATCCAAAATGAAGATCCAACTTGGTAAACAAAATTGCTCCTTGCAATTCATCTAATAATTAATCAATGAAAAGAATAGTAAACTTATTTTTAATGGTCATTTTTTTTATCTCTCTATAATATAGATTCATACACCATGAACCGTATTTTTTGTAAACCATCACCACTAGTGAGGAGAAAACACTTTGGCTAGGTTGAATGATACCAACCTCTAACACTTCATGAACCATACACTCAATCTCACTCTTTTGTGCATATGGGTACTTGTAAGGCCTAATATTAGGTGGTACATTTCCTGGTTGCAAATGAATAACATGGTCATGATATCGAGCCAATGGAAGACCCTTAGACATATCTCCAAATACCTTAGAATGATTATGGATAACGTTTTGGAGATCCATGGGAGCAGAGAGTCTAGAAGTTTGAACATCTAGTGAGCATAATTATCCAATTACACCATGGTGTCCCTTCTTTAGAAATTTTTCACACAGTTAGAGATTATCACTTTAGAGGGTTTCCCTTGGATACTGATGAGTTCAATTTCCCTACCTTCAAAGGAAAATCTCATGAAAAGTTCCTGAAAATTAAGAGCCATTATTCCTTGTGATTGTAACCATTGTACCCCTAATGCAACCTTAACACCACCAATTTGTATTGCAATCATTGGACTATCCAATATATACTCCCCCATAGTGAGCTTAATACTATGTCACTTCCCTAAGCAATTTATGGTTCCTCCATATGCAATCATTACTTAAAATTCTAATTTGTAATTAATCAAGTTATGGGTACTACCAAAATCAATCAACATTATTTCCTTTTTATTTTTGATATATCCTCTTATTTTGATATTTTGAGGAGTGTTGATGCCAACCAATGCATGACAACCTATTATTGGAGTAGTCTCTTCCAATTCTAGATCTTGTGATGGTTCTAGTTCTTGATCTTCTTCCTCTTCGCAATCTTATAATAATTTCTTCTCACCAAATTTATGTCCCTTATTATACTCATTGTCACAATTGAAACATAGTACCTTTTCTTTTCTTTCATCCATTTGTTGAGGTGTCAACCTTGTATGTTGAGTGAGGTTGGGAGAGGGAACACGGTGATCTCTATAGTTGTCAGTGACCACCCTTCTAGTAGCCACATTTTTACTTTCAACTTTCCTTGCCACACTAAAATCCTTCTCTAAGGATTTAGGTTCGAAGAGATGCACCCCGTGTTGATTCTCTCCTTTAAAGTGCCCATGAATAGAACTAACAAATTGTCCTTTGGAATGTTCTTTAAACTAAGCCTCAACTTTTGGAATTGTTAAATGTGCTCTATGATTGGACCTCTTTACTAGAGATTTATCAATTGATTAAAGAATGTGTTACTCTTAATATCCCCATAATGTGTTATCAATTTATCCATGAAAATGGACCTAGAGACAATAGAGTTTTTTTTTGTTCATAAAGGCATTGGTACCATTAGGTTCTAAATATAGGGACGCAAGAGTTACCTTTTGTAAAGTTGGCACTTGGTGTAGATCATAGAATTTCTCCATCTAGAATATCCATGTTATAGGATCTTTGCCATCAAATTTCCTCATACCAATCTTGGGAATTAAGTAGCTCCTTGGTGTTGAGTTGAAACCCTGATGATGTAGATCAAGTTAGAGTGATGAATAATCATGATTATGGGACTCAATATTTATGTTCTCCGCATTTGTTAAAATATTCCCCGTATGTGACTAGGGTTCAACAATTTTTTTCTCCCTATTTTCATGATTTCCTTCCATCCTAATATCACATTTAGGGAATCTCTCATCTAGGGTATGCAAGAGCATGGTTTCTATGGAATTGTGTAATTATTCCATCTTTTGATCCATGGAATCTTGTAATTGTTCTAACTTTTGATCCATTTCCCTTTTAATTAATTCTTGCAAATGTGCCAAATCAATTGTTTTCAACACGGTATCACCCATTTCATTAAATTGGTTCTTCAATAGTGATACATGGTACTCTAATTCTTCACTTTTAGGCGTCATATATGAGTTCTCTAGAGGTTTGGAAGGAGTATAGTTTTTTTCAAAACCCTTTTCCATGTGTGAAAATAATAATACACCTATTTTTTCTCTTTACCACAATTTTTAAATCACCCAAAAA
The DNA here is from genome assembly GCA_009831015.1 of Picea engelmannii. NCBI lineage: Eukaryota > Viridiplantae > Streptophyta > Pinopsida > Pinales > Pinaceae > Picea > Picea engelmannii. The sequence continues at coordinate 9,112 of WSFP011516461.1, read as the reverse complement.
ATATCTTTCAATCAAAAGTTATGTTAATTTCAAGTTAACATACCTTTAAAAACCCTAGTTTGTAGAATGTCTTGTTAACAGACCTTTCTAAAATTTTGATTTATAGTATTATAATATTTATTCTATGTAATGCCACACGTTTGACCAAATTCCAATGTTCCAAGGGAAAGTTATGGTAACTTTCCCAAAACTTGTTGTTTTTGTCTCTTGCAAGAGAGAGAACTTGTGTGTCCTACCATGTGTCCAATTTTTCCTATCTACTTATAAAATTTTGACCTGAAATACTATAATATTTATTATTTCCAATGGAGCTAGTGGCACCCAATTTGGATTTTTCTAGCTTTCAATTTTACCAAGAACACTTATTTGAGACTAGTTTCAACACTGGTCAAAAAACCTAATTCCCACATCATGTATTTCTAAAAGTTTAGTGAACCAAAGCTTGAAATTTTTACCATAGATAATTCATTATGTCTCTTTAGTATCCAAAAAAAATTGATATATGCAATGTCCCATAAAAAATTTATAGTGAAAATTCCAACATGACTTGTTTGAGAATAATTTCATGAGGGGTCGAAAACCCTAATTTTCATAGGCTATATCTCCAAACTTATAGTGAATCAAAATCTAAATTTTTTACCATAGGTACTTCGATATGTCTCCTCAAATTCCAAAATCTTTCATGTTTTGACACTATCCATGAAAACATTATAGTGAAAATACCAATATGACTGATTTGAAGGAGTGAAACCCAAATGTTATATGCTCCAAAAACAAATATTATGCACAAAAGCACCCAATTAACATAAACATAGAAAGAGAAGTAACTACACACCTTTATAATGAGAGAGAATAATGAATGAGAAGCCTATTTGAGGGGGAAACGTCCTTTTACAATATAACAAATGTACAAGATGATATCCTCAGTAAAACTAGGTCTCCTTGGTATATATAGGAGACAAAGGGTACAATTACAATTAAATAGTCTAGCCAACCAATAAGGACTACACTAATATAACAACAAAAATTTAATAACTCAATACATAGGGGTTAACAAAAAGAAATCATGGATTTCAATATTTAGAAAGTTTAAAAACTCTTAAGGATTTCTATTTAAAAATGAGGAGTAGACTAGTGAGGCCACACTTTTGATGAAGAGGAATATTGGGAAAATGGGTGCATATTGGCAAGTGGGAGGAAGTGGATTTAAAATTTGGAATATTTAACGATATTTGGCATGACTGTGCTTGAGTTTTGTTGAAAAAATTATATTATCTTAATATAGATGCACTGCATACACAAAATCTACAAAGGTAGTTTAAGAATAATTATAAACCCAAGTGGTATATGTCATCCATCGAGATAAGTCACATAAAGAGGAAATATGCAAAGGTGAGTTGTGTTTTTTGTTGTGGTTGTGCTTGTAGGAGAGTGAATATATTTTTATTATGATTATTGCTTATTTGGTTGAGGTGTAGGCCCATGATCTATACCATTACTTGAGGTGTATGTGATGGGTTGAATTGGGAAGAGGAGGATTAGATATAATGAGTGGTCTAGGGGCATCAAAAGTAATAAGGAGTGTGTCAATTAGTTGTTGGGAGGAACACATTAGTGACCAATGATGCAACCAAAAAACTATAGGACTTGTGGATTGTAAGATAGTGGTTAAAGGGTATACTAGTTAGCAATTATAATAGTTATGGTGGTTAGGTTATGTATGTTAATGGTTAGGAGAGATAAGGGTTAGAGGTCAAGAATTATAAGGGTTAGGTTTTGTGATTATAAGAGTTGGGATTTACTTATTAATGGATATAATAGTTAGGGGTCATTAGGGATAAGTGTTATGTGAGTTACGCTCCAAGAATAGGGGTTATAAGAGTTAGTGGTTGGGGTTAGTTTGAGTGGTAATTGTTTTATTTTTTAGGGAATATGGGTTATAAGGATCACTAATTAATATTAAAGTAGTTATGGATTAAGTATTATAGGGATTGTAAATTATATGGACAAGTCGGGTTAGGTATTAGGGTATATAGTACTCATTAGGTATTGGTGGTTAGGGGTTATATGATCTCTAGACATATTTTACATAAAGGTTTGATTTACAACAAAATCTAATCAGTGAAGTCACAACTATGAAATTCCACGCCCACTTAAAAGACTACACGTTGCAACTTGCATCCTTCATAGACTAAGAATACAAAGTCGAAATTGCGAAAATGAGGGCTCATTGGATATTATACATAACATTATAGGGTTGAATCATTGGATTTTGTTAAAAGTGAACATAATTTATTTTATAATCTATATTTCAAGACACGAATCACATGGACCCCGACAATTGACCAGTGAAAGGGGCTAATGTTAATTTTTGGCAAATTGTACTTACATCTCATGAAATATGAATTCATCAAATTAAACATATAATTTGTTGATATGGGATGGTTTTAGAACTCAAAAATGATTTGGGGATGGCCTCCCCAAAATCCAAAGGATTGGGTGCTCAAAACAAGCCAAACGAGGTTGAATTGAGTCCAATTGCATACCAACAAGATCTAGTTGGGGTGCACTATAGCCTTAATGATTTCCATGAACAAGTTTCCATAAGATCTGATTCAGAATGGAGTCTTATTAATGAAGCCAAAAATATGAAATCCAGGCCCCCTACTAGATTACACATTGTAATTTGCACCCTTCATAGACTAGGCAAATAGAGTCGAAATTGGAAAAATGAGGGCTCATTGGAAATATTATACATAGAACTACAAGGTTTAGCTACTCAGGTTTTGTTAAAAGTGTCATAATTTTTTTATAATCTATATTGCAAGACACAACTCACATATGCCTTGACAAGTGACTAGTGAAAGGGGCCAACATTTTGCAAACTATACTTGCATCTCAATTAATATTACCTGATAAAATTGGACATATACTTTTTTGATATGGGAGGGTTTTAGAACTAAAAAATGATCCTTTGCATGGATTCCTCAAAGGAAAAAATATTGGGTGCTCAAAACAAGCCAAACAAGATCGAATTGAATCCAATTGCATGCCAACAAGATCCAATTGGGGTGCATTATGGCCTTAATGGATTCCATGAACATGCTCCAAGGGAGATATAAATTTTATGATATCTACAAATATTTTCTATAAGTTTTAGTTCAGAACAAATTTGATAAGTGAATTCACACTATGAAATTTCATGCCCCCTAGAAGATCACATGTTGCAATTTGCACAAAATGAGGGCTTGTTGGAAATATTGCACATATCACTAGAGGTATCAACAATTGGATTTTGTTAAAATTAAACATAATTTATTTTATAGAATATATTGCAAGACATGACTCATATGGACCCTGACAAGTGACAAATGAAAGGGGACAACATTCAAATTTTGAAAATTGTACTTGCATCTCACAAAATATGACCTGATTAGCTTATAAATATACTTTGTTGATATGGGATGGTTTTAGAAATAAAAAATAACCTAAGGATGACCCCCCTAAAGACCAAAATATTAGGTTCTCAAAACAATCCAAACAAGGTCGAATTGAATCCAATTGTGTTCCAACAAGATCTAGTTGGGGTGCACTATAGCCTTAATGGATGGCATGAACATGTATCGAGGATGATATAAGTAGGCTCTCTAGAAACTTTTTCCCCTAAGGTATACAATGAGATAATTTCAAAACTCTAGAAGAGCTTCTCTTGGTTTCAAGAATAATTAATTCTCTACTAAATAGGGTCAACCACGTGAAGGTGGAAGATCATATACCTTCCCCCCCAACATCACTCTGAATTCTCCATACCCATTAATTTATTTAGTCGAAAAGAAATGAAATTAACATAATACCATATACAACATAGAAAATGACATGAAATGTACCGAAATATAAATCATAGTAAAACATAATATAAGAAAATAAATCATAATAAAAAATAAAATCTTGTACCTCTTGTTATCACATAAAGTTGTTCATGTTCGTAGGTGACATCCATGAGCACAATCAAGCAGGAAAATGCAATTACAGTGGCAGAAATCCCCTGCACATTGTAATTCGGGGCCATCTCTGAACATAGTTGGAAGGTTCCCACAGTTAGCAGGCAGATAAATTTTGGCGGAGGTGTTAAAATAGAAGGCGCGTCCAGATCGCAGATCGTGATCAGATCGACGACCTTAGATCATTTCAACGCCACAAATTGTGCGGTCTTTAAAACCTGAAGGGCGGGCCAAAATCCAAACCACAGTTTTGCGGGGTGGATACGTGGCAAGAAGTGGTGCATTTCGGTACCGAAAGTGGTGTGGGTCCAAACCACTTTCAACGGCCCCAAAATCATGTGCCCTTACAACGTCATATCAAACAGCAGCACGTGGCCACCCCTTAATAGTCAAGTCACATCCCGATCTCAAGGAGGGTTCAACCAATGAATGAGCATTGAATTTTGCGGCCACATGCTCATTCAATGCCTAATCCATGAGCGGCACGTGGTCTCCCCCTAGTCGTCAAGTCGCTTCTCCAATCCTGATGAAGATCCAGTTAATGAAGAAAAGGACTGGTAGCTGAAACCTCAACTCAGTCCATAAATGGGAAGCGTGAAAGCCATGGTCGAAGAGACATAGTTGCCAGCCCGAGGTAGAGCATGGATGGATTCTTCGTGTAGACCCATAATGATCTGAGCTTGCGTCTGACAGGAGGAAACACGTGCAGTCTGACAGAAGGATGCGTAGATAGAAGCATTGAACGAGATAGCCAGGTCACTCTCCTGGCAGTTGTGAACTGAGCTGATATAAATAGATCAATTTATTTTTTGTAAAGGGGGGGTGTTTTTCAGAGGCTAGAGAGCCGAGAAAGTTTTATGAGCAAGGCAATGTATTTTTATTTTGTAAGCCTGAGGGCCTGGATTGTAAATATCATGTTATTGAAGATTCCTTTGAATTGTTTTTTATCAGACTGTCTTCTTAGTTTACACATTGATTTGTTTCTTCTTGTCTAGATGTAATATCTGTGATTCATGGATTCCTTAGGCGGTGGAGGATCTGTTGTCATCTTGCCCATGTTCATCATTTATCATTCATACCCTTCATGTTTTCCTTCTTGTCTGGATGTAATATATGTGATTCATGGATTCCTGAGGTGGTGGAGGATTTGTTGTCACCTTGACCATGTTCATCATTTATCACTCAGACCCTTCATGTTTTCCTTCCTGTATGAATGTAATCTCTCTGATTTATGGATTCCTGAGGCGATGGAGGATTTGTTTCTGTCATGACCATCTTTCATGGTTCATCAGATAGTTTATGTTTTTATTCTTGTTTGAAGAAAATCTCTCTGATTTATGGATTCATGAGGTGATGGAGGATCTATTTCCATCATGCCCACATTTCATGGTTCATCAGATAGTTTATGTTTTTCTTCTTGTCTCGATGTAATCTCTCTGATTTATGGATTCTTGAGGCGATGGAGGATATGTTGTCATCTTGCCCATCTTTCATGGTTTATCAGACTTTCTATTTTTCTTCTTGTATGGATGTAGCATCTCTATGATCTATGGATTCCTGGGGCGGTAGAGGATATGTTGTCATCTTGCCCATCTTTCATGGTTCATCACTCAGACATTTTCTGTCTTCTTTCTCCTCATCACCACATAAATCCTTTTTTCTGATAGGAATTTGAAATGCCTTCATTATTCATGATACTTATGACTCCATAGCCCAATGGTACCAAACTGATCTATAGTTACTTCTGTTATCTTTTCCTCTCCCTGCAGTCTCATCGATCCACCTACTCAAACAATTTTAATCCATTTACCTTTTTTATGGGTATTGGGCTTATCCTCTTGCAGTCTGAGGGTGAATCACAGTGATAACATTAATGGCATCGTTGTCAGGGACGGAAGTGAAGATATCTTCCCTGGGAGAATGACAACGAATATATCTAGTTTTAGATGGTGAACTGAAGTTGGATGCATTATTCTGACTACTTATCATTCACCTAGCGACTCCATGATTAAAGAATCTAGTGGTGACTCCACAGTTTTAAGAAGTCATATTTTCAGATGGAATCCATCTTGGCTCAGAGGTTTTCTCCTTTTAATTTCTCTGTTGTTCCTGGTTTTCCAAAAAATTTTCCTACTATAGATGAGGGGTGATTTTTTGCCCAGATTTAGAGAACATAGAGATGAAAACCCTACAGAGAATTTGCTTGAGTTTCATGAACTCATGCATCAGTGGGGAATACATCATGAGGATATATTAATGAATATGTTCATGTACTCATTAGATGGAGATGATCATGAGTGGTATCGATCCTTTCCCCTTGCTAGCATCTCCTGCCTGGAACAGTTTCATGTAGCTTTCAATATGCATTGTCAAAAGTTTTATTCCTATGAGTTAATTTGTCATAGTTGTTGTGAGGCATATAAAGACTGTGTTCAGGATATAGTTGATTCTTATGAAGGATGTGAGAATGAAGAAGATTCCTTGGATGAGGAATCATTTTTTTCTCTTCCATGTTCATCTACATCTGATGAAAACAATGTTTGTTGTCTTAGTAAGGAAAGTGAAAAAATTGAGTCTCTTCTAGAAGTTGATATTCTTTGTAGCTCTGTCTCTAAAAAGCCTAGATATGAGCAACCTACTTTTGACTCATATGATGATGATGATATATTTCTTCCTGGATTGAATCTTGAAAGGAAGCTTGTGTTTAGTAATGAAGAACAGTTTTGTCTTGTTGGGCAGAAGTTACCTCTTGGTATGTCATTCCAGTCTCCTCTTGTATTTGATCATTATGGAGACAGTGATGAAGATGTTGAGGTTTTTTTTGAAGCAAAAATCATTAGCATCCAACCTTCTGATGAAAATCAAATCTTCTGCCAAGAGCAGCATGTTAAGGAGAAACAACCATCTATTAATATACATGAGGATATTTCTTGACATCAGGTAGCAAATGTGATTAGAGCAGACCAAGGAGAAGTGGATTAGCAGCCTGCATCAGCCTTTCACTCACCTGTTATTTCCACAGACATTCAATTGGATGTGAGCAGTTGTAAAGTAGAGCAGGCTTTCTGTTATCAACCCAATAGGTTTTATCACCTATTTTATGACCTTGTAGGGGAATACATGGAGTTGTATTTCCTCAATGTATTGGAGCCTACAAGACTTATCTTACCTTCATCATTAGGAGGAAATCTAAAGAATGCAATCAATGTGTTTTCACAGTTTCATTATCCCGTGTTGATTAGTGACAGAGTAAATAAGTTTTCAGTTAGGAAGTTACTTGAATGACTACAGTGGAAGTTTGCTTTCACCTAGCACATTGTAAAAAGTCAGTTAGTCTAGGATTGTACATAAATAAGCTCCTTCTGGGGCATGTGTGTTTGCTTTATTTTTGAAAGTAGATAGTCTACATATCATCCTGTGGTCCTCAGCAGGATGTATTTGAGCTCAACTCCACAAACCAAAGGCTAACGCACTGGAACTGCACGTTCTTGGCAGCTCGCAGGGAGAATGCCATCCCCTGTGGAGCCAAATGTTATCACATAAATTTGTTCAAGTTCGCAGGTGACAGCCATGAGCGCAATCAAACAAGAAAATGTAGTTAAAGTGGCAGAAATCCCCTACACATTTTAATTCGGGGCTATCTCTAAACACAATTGGAAGGTTCCCACAGTTAGAAAACATATAAAGTTTTGGAGAAGGCGCGCCCAGATCGCAGATCGTGAACAGATTGACGGCCTCGGATCATTTCAACGCCACAAGCTGTGCGATCGTTAAACCTGAAGAAGTGGTGCATTTAGGGCCCGAAAGCGGTGTGGTCCCAAACCACTTTCGACGACCCCGAAATCACGTGCTCTTACAACATTGTATCAAACAACAGCACATGGACACCTCTTAATAGTCAAGTCACATCTCGATCCCGAGGAGGGTTCAACGGTCAACCAATGAACGAGCATTGACTTTTGCGGCCACCTGCTTATTCAGCGCCCAATCCATGAGCGTCATGTGGTCTCCCCCTAGTCGTCAAGTCACTTCTCCAATCCCGATGAAGATCCAGTTAATGAAAAAAAGGACCAGTAGTTGAAACCCCAGCTCAATCCATAAATGGGAAACGTGAAATCCATGGCCGAAGAGACAGAGTTGTCAGCCTGAGGTAGAGAATGGATGGTTTCTTCGTGCAGACCCATATTGATCTGAGCTTGCATCTGACAGGAGGAAATGTGCAATATGACAAAAGGATGTGCAGACGGAAGCATTGAACGAGATATCTAGGTCACACTCCTAGCAGTTGTGAACTGAACTAATATAAATAGATCAGTTTATTTTTTGTAAAGGGGGGGGGTATTTTTTAGAGGCTGGAGAGTCGAGAGAGTTTTGTGAGAAGGGATCTGTATTTTTAGTTTGTAAGCCTAAGGGTCTGGATTGTAAGTATCATGTTATTGAAGATTCCTTTGAATTGTTTTTTATCAGACTGTCTTCTTAGTTTACACGTTGTTTTGTTTCTTCTTGTTTGGATGTAATATTTGTGATTCATGGATTCCTGAGGCAGTGGAGTATCTACTGTCATATTTCCCATGTTCATCATTTATCACTCAAACCCTTCATGTTTTCCTTCTTTTCTGGATGTAATATCTATGATTCATGGATTCTTGAGGCGGTGGAGGATATGTTGTCATCTTTCCCATTTTCATCATTTATCACTCATACCCTTCATGTTTTCTTCTTGTCTGAATGTAATCTCTCTTATTTATGGATTCCTAAGGCGACGGAGGATTTGTTTCCATCATGCCCATCTTTCATGGTTCATCAGATAGTTTTTGTTCTTCTTCTTGTCTAAACATAATCTCTCTGATTTATGGTTTCCTAAGGAAATGGAGGATCTGTTGCCATCATGCCTGTCTGTTAAGAACCAAATATCAATATAACATAGAAAAACCTCAGAATAAGTACTCAACGCCTTGAAAAAAAGATAAGTTCAGATAATAAGCCTCTTTGAGGGGGAAACCTCCTTACACACCACATAAATGTTCAAGTACAAGATGATTGCAAATGAAAATGTCTCCTTGGTATATATAGGAGACTAGGAGGTACAATTACAAATAATGGACTCAAGT
>WSFP011516455.1:0-12768 GCA_009831015.1 Picea engelmannii | reverse complement strand
TGGGCAACTGAAACAATGATACTACCAGATATTTGATGACACCAAGAGATTGCACTCTCCTTGAATAAAAGAAGTGAAAATCATGATAAGCCTTTGTGACTTCCAGTCCCAAATCTTCCATCACTATTTTCAGCATGAGGTTATGGGATCCCCAGAATCCATTAAAATATTATGCAGCACCTTATCATGTATGTTTAGGGATGTGTAGAAGGGAGGGGATGAATCATCTCTATATTCTACCATAGGACCTAGGATGACTGTTGGCTTTTCATCCTAGAAGTTGACTGAGTCTGTGGAGTGGTAAGATGGCTCAGGCTACAAAAACTTAGAGAGTGATCTTTTGAAATCTTCATGTTTGACCAGATCTAAAATGGGCACAGGAATTCCGATTTTTTGAATTTCATGTTCAAAGATAAAGGAGGGAGGAGGCTTTTGAATTTCCCTTACCTCTGAGACAGGATATTTGGCTGTTGGTGAGAGATTCTGAGTTTTCTTTTCTTTGGTGATATTTGTTGCTTGGTTAGCAGGCTTCTCTTCCATGAGGGGCTGATCATACTTCTCTTCTTTCTTTTTTGACCTGAGGTTATATTTATTAGGACTGCTATAATTGGATTTCTCCCCCTTACTCAGGTCATTGATTTGACTATTCATAAGGGATTCTTCATATGCAGATTGAGTCAAATGGGGGAAAGAGGAGTTGTCTCCAAAACAATGGATTTTAGGATAAAGCTCATCTATATCCTCTCCTTCTTCATGAGAAACAAGGTTATTTTGGAGAGGGGTTTGAATTCTCTGATCATCTCTGTCTTTGTTCCTCTGCTCTCTTGGCATCATCTGAGGAACATTGTTATTTGGCCTCCTGAAGTTGCCTCTGTTATCAATGTTTTGGGGATTTATATATGTCTGCTTCCCCTCAAATTTCATCTTCTCCATTTCTGCAGTTAAGGAATTCACCATCTTGGTCAATTCATCCACTTGGGGGTGAGCTATAGAAGAACCAGCGGTTGAGGCCTCAGAATTTCCTTTCCCTCTGTCTCTGTCAAACTTTCTCTTGAGCCTATTAACTACCAACACATTGGAGTCTACTTCCAGGGCTGCATCTTGCAAGTTAGCCAAGGAAGTAGCTCTTCTTTCTCTGAGCAAGAGGCAAAAATCAAGGTCAAAAGAACTAGAATAAGTAACTTGTGTAGAGGCCTCTAAGGGTTTTATCTCAGTCGAGATCTTATTGTACATCTTATTGAATATTTTGGAGAAGTCAGAGACATACTCTCCTTCCTTTTTTTTTAAGGACCCAAACTCTGTCATGTAATACATGAAATGTTTTTTATCTCCCCACTATCTTAAAAAAGCATTATATTGGGCTTCAATTCCAACAATAGATCCAGGGGTCAGTCCCCTAAACCATCTCCTAACCTTCCCATCAAGGCTTTGGATGAAAAATCTCATCCAGACATCTTCATTTTCAATGTTCAGGTTGTCTACATAACTAGAGAAGGAAGCAAGGCACTCTTCAGCAGTTATGTCTTCCTTTCCAGTGAACTTAGGCATTTATTTGAGATAATATCCAGCAGGGAGAGCATTCAAGGGCTAGGGTGGAACTAGAGGGGCATACCTCACATCCACTATGGCATCCATTCTATTTACAGGGGGGTAGCACCTACCATAGGGATATTAGATGGAGGATAACTAGGAGGAGAAGGTGTTTGGATAGGGGAAATTGGAACACAACTTGCAGGAGGGAAAGGAAATAGTAAAGGATTAAGAGAAAAGGCTATAGGGCTTGATTCATCAAAGGCTTCTCTCTCCATAGTAGAAGCAACAATAATAGGAGGAGGGGTGGTAAAGTTCGGAGTGGGAAAATTTTCTGTGGTCCTGGGTCTAGACCAAGGAACAACTTCAGGGGGGAAATGAGTGACAAGGATTTCTCCCTCCAACACCAGACCAGGAGGGGAAAAATCAACAGGAACACTCCCAAAGTTTAAAGTTCTGGAAACTCCTGAAGTAGGTATGACAAGGGTGTGAGGAGAAGAAAAAGGAGTTTCTATAGAAGAAGATGGGAGATTATCAGAAGTACCTGGTTCAACAATAGAAGCTCCTTGTCGAGAGGTCTTTTCCTTTTTGATAATATTCTCTGGGTCAGCTTTAGGCGTAGCTAGAGGTAGCTATGGATGAGACTGCATGTGTCTACCTCGAGAAGCTGCAACTGAAACAGAAGATCCACCACAGTGGAGTTGTCATAATGGAGTCACCAGGTGCACAAAAAAAATCTTGTATGGCTTTGATACCTGATGTACCTTCAGAATCAGAGGCTCAATGTCACTCAGTCCTGGGAAAAATATTCAACTTCATCCCCGACAATGCCACCAGAAATGTTAGCACCAGGAGTCACTCCTAGATTGCAGCAGGAGTAAGCCTAATACCCATCAGTTTATGTGTCACAGTTTGTTTTAAGGGGTGATCAGACAGGGGTAAACTCAGAACAATATTGTCCAACTCAAAAAACTATACCAATAAATGCATGAACAGGTGAGGTCTTGGATCTAAATTCAATCAGTAAGTGTAGCAAAGGGTGAGTGGGCGAATGAAAAATAAGGAAAATCTCTGGATGCAAGATCATATAGGACCAAAGCTTCAGACACTAGGATATGACTTGAAATTCATAGCTAAAAAAAAACGGTGATCAAACCTTCATCATAACTCTATGATAACAACTTGACTGGATCTCCCATGCCTGAGTTACTTAGTGTATAAAGAAGAGAGGTAATGTGAGGAACTGGTTAAAACTAGTTGCAGTCACACTGTGATCAAACCTCCATCACAGTGACCAAACTACTCCCGACTGGATCATCCATGCCCGGGCGTTCTAACACATGAGTTACATAAATATGGGAAGGATATGATTGTCATTAAACGAGAAGTCTCAGAATACCATACATAACCAGAGAACTAGAGGTCTTAGTAAACTTTACAATCTGGAGCTTAGCTATACCATCGATAGATACAAAACTGAAAAAAATGCCTACATAAACTTGGAACTGGCTTAGATTCCCTGAAACACCATCATGTTAGGAGATCAATGCTTGATGTTGAGGAGCTTCTCTGTCAAGCTGCACATGCAGACATTGGGCAGACTACCCATACAGTCTTCTAATGGACATGATCTTTGTCAGAAAGGACTGACAGTCACCTCTGTTCTTTTATTTTCTCGGCTTTCCATTTAAAGGAGACGATGTCTCACCCACCTTCCGCATTTACATTAACTGATTCTCAGGATTTGGAAAGACTCTGGTCAACTCTATTCCTGCAGGACATGGCAATGTCCCTTTGGATGCTGATTCTTTGTTGGGAAGCTACAAGGAGTCCCTGTCTATTGACATGGATGAGGATAACACGGGGCACATGACACAAAATGGTTTAATGGGGGGTGACACAGGAAGTGGTGATTTAAACTATGTGGCATGGGAGTGATGGGAGGGGAGGCCATGTGAACAGGCGTGATGGAGGGAAAGTGATCAGGTGGACGAGTGGTAAGACCTATGGACACTGAGGTGGAGGTAACAGGTGACAAAGACATGGTGTACAGGTGCCAAGAGAAAGAGGGACGAAATAAAAGAGGACACGACACCTGGAAAGGTTGAGGATGGGTGTATGGTGGTGACTTCATGAGGAAGGAGGATGTGATGGCGAAGGGAGAGTGGAGTCAATCGGTTAGGGAAGAGGTGACTGGGAGTGGGAGACATGCGACACGAGGTGAGAGGATGATGGGAAATGTCGAGACAATGATAGGTCGGGAAGACAATGACTGGGGGACAGATGGAAGGATAGGAATGGTGGGCAGGCTTGGGAGGTAGGTGTCATGATAGCAAGGGGCCCACGTGAGAACTGGTTAATTCCAGACCCCCCCCCTACGTTAAAGGTAGAATAGTAGGGGGGGTCCATAATCAGACCTTGTTCATAGATCTAGGCGATTTAATCCCAGTCGATCAAACTTACGCAAAACCATATCGGACCCCCCCCCTCCCCCCCTATGCTAAAGGAAGAATGATAGGGGTGGTCCAAAATCAGACCTCGTCCGTAGATCTGGGCACGTGGATCATGATTGCCTAGATCTATGCCCATTTCAAATCATACGCGCCTACTCATGAAACTTAGGACAAGTGGGTATTTGACCTGCTTTTGTCATTTTTTATGCCATAGGGGGCATTCGCCAGGAAAACATCCCCTTTACAACATTAGGTGATAACAACTGGCCAATACAAGTGCTTCAACTAAAGCTTTCTTGATTGTTTGGAAAGATGATTTTTCCTCTGAGGACCATTTTATCACCACATATTTCTTCAACATGTTAGTAATAGGCTTCAGGATTTCAGCAAAATTAGGCACAAAATGTCTGAGCAAGTTTATCTTACCAATTAAAGACTGGACAACCTTTTTGTTTCTGGGGATATCAATTTGTTGAATGGCACAAACCCTCTTTGGCTCAATATTTATGCCTCTAACTGATATGATGTGGCCCAAGAGCTTCCCTTCTGGCATGGAAAAGTGAGACTTTCTAGGATTCAAATATATACCATACCTCGTGCATTTCTTGAAGACTTGCTCCAAATGCAACAAATGTTCATCATCAGTCTTGGAGAAAATGGTAATGTAATCCAGGTATATGACCATAAATTTGTCCTTCTCCCCCACAAAATCTATGTCCATGGCCCTTTGAAAAGTGACCCCTGCGATCATGAGCCCAAAGGGCATTTTGTCATACGTGAATGTTCCCCATGGGGTGGTGAATGTTGTCTTTTATTTGTCTTCCTCAAAAATTGCTATCTAGTTATAACCAGAGTATCCATCCAACAAGGAAATTCTATGTGCACCTACCACCCTCTGTAGAATATGATCCATCTTGGGGAGGGGGTAATTTTCCTTCAAAGAACACTTGTTTAGATTTCTTAAATCAACACATAAGCATATATCCCAACTCTTCTTCCTTACAGGTACTAAGTTGGCCACCCAGTTTGAATACCTCAATGGTACAATAATATTGGCATCCAACATTCTTTTTATCTCTTTCTCAATTATGGACATTTACATGGGATTAAATTGTCTAATCTTCTGTCTGAATGGCTTGGAGCCAGTTTTTAGAGGGATCTTGTGCTGGATGATGTCAGTATCAAATGTCTTCAAATATTCATAAGACCATGAAAAATTATCAACAAACATTTTAATGAGACTGGAATACCTATGTTTTTGTTCTACAACCAATGCTTTGGACAACTTGATGATCTTGGGATTCTCAGTGGTTCCAATATTTCACTATGTCACCTCCTCTTCTTGATTCTTCATGCGAGTTCCTTTGTAAACATCATTACTATAGAACAATATTTCCAAAGGCACTAGTCCTTTTGGAATATGATTGGTTTTCATCTCCACAATATCATGACCAGCCATTCTCTCCAACAGGTGAGAAGATTGTTGATCTTCTAATTTCTCATTTTCATCTTCTTGACTTTCTTGATCAATTGAGATATTGGAGAATTCATCAATGGTGTGAAGAAATATCTTCAACTCTAAATCATCACTAAGACTTGGCAGTGCTTTATGTTGTCTGGTACGGCCATTCTATGTTTGATTTCCACCTAATATTTAATATTTGGGCTAATGGGAGGCCTAAACATGCAGGCAGCTAAGTCCAGAGAATCAACTTTCTGATTTTGTTTCCTAGGAATGAAAGAGATTTTAAATGATAGAAAGAAATTATCGATCAGATCTCATACCTCGTTCATGTACTGCTTGAGCCTATGTTTCTTAGTTTGATAGATATTCCGGACTTGATTGATGACCAACTCAGAATCACCAAAAACTTCTAAACAATCAATGGCCATGTCTTTGGTAGCTCTCAATCCCAATACTAGAGCTTCATATTCATCTATGTTGTTAGTAGTCTCAAACTACAACTTATAAGAGAGGGTTATAACTTCTTCTGAAGGGGAAATGAGGAGAATACCTACATCAGATCCTTCTTTTGATGAAGAGCCATCTAAATACATCTTCCAAACATTGTTTTGTTGACCATTCATGGGTTGATGTCTGTGTTGGATGATTGATATTTCAGGTTCATCATCATTTAAATGAAAAACAAACGAACCCATCACATCCTCAATAGCATATATGGGGTGATTTCTTGGGTTCTGATGATCAATGACTATGTAGGATAACCTTAAATCTCTGTATATCCTCCTATGTTCACCTCCAAACACAGGAATGGTGCCATATGTGAGGTCCATTTGCAATGATCCCCCAACCTTCTTAGCCCAAGTTTTGGATAATAGCATGCCAAACTTTGGGGGAATGTTGGCCACCGCAATGTCCATCACTACACTCTTCATGGGTAACTCAGCTAGAGAAACCACCATATATTTCATCAACCCCAGGCACTTTACTTTCTTAGAATCAAAGGAGTATAGGTCTTGGTAAGGTTTGGTAATCTCGAGACCTAGTTCTTACATAACAACTTAGGGCATGATATTGTGAGAGGCTCCTGAGTCCATAAGACAGTTGTGCAGGATGTTATCATGGACATTTAGAGATATGTAGAAAGGAGGAGAAGCATTAGAAACATCCTTAATGTGTAGACCCACAGTAATGGCTGGGTTTTCATCCTATGGACTAATGACATTAAAAGATACACTAGAAGGAGTAGGTTTCATAACTTTCATGATGGATTTCTTGAAAGGTTCATTTTTTAACAATTTTGTCAAAGGGACATGAATCTTGATTTTTCTCAGCTCATGTTCCAAGATGAAAGGGGTTGGTGGCTTATCATCTTCCTTTGTTTCAGGGGAAAGAGGTTTCGATAGTGGATATGACTGAGTTTTAGATGGCATACCTTTATTTAGATTTGGCTCGGGAGGGGATTCTTCTTGTTTTCCTCGGTCAGAGGTGGTGGCCTTGGAAGCTCCATTACTCATCCTCAAATCATATTTCTTCTTGGGTTGACCTTGAATAACTACCTCTTCCCCTATCTAATCATCAAATTGATTTGACAATTGTGCTATCTCGTAGTCTTGTCATGTTAAGTGGCTGGTATAATAATATGTCTCATTGAAAAGAACAACAATATCATCCACAACATCATTGTCTACATCTATCTCCTCAATATGATTGTCTTGGAAAGGGGGCACTACCCTTTCATCATCATCATTTATCCTTTCCCTTTGCATTACTTGAGGAACATCATTAGGCCTTCTGAATCGGTTCTGATTTCTATTACCAGCCCCTTGAAAAGGTCTGTTTGATTGTTTGGATTCCCATTTTAGCTTAGCTATCTTAGAATTCAGATCCTTCAAAGTCTTAGTCACCTCTTCAAGTTTGGGATCAGATGTAGCTTGGTTAGAGGAGGTAGGGACATCCTCTCTCTATATTTTATTCTCTTTATCAGATCTAGTTTTTAATATGTCTGATGCCAGAATATTAGATTTAACTTCAATGGTTGCTTCTTGCATGGATAACAGTGTGGCCAGTCTTCTGTCTCTCAAGAGGAGGGGGAATTATGCATCAAATCCATTAGCATAAGTGATATTGGCAGAGGATTCAATTGGTTTTATTTCATCTTGGATTCTACCATACATTTTATTGAATCTCTTGGTGAAGTCTGAAATAGATTCACCATTCTTTTTCTTTAGAGCCCCAAATTCAGTGATATAGTAGAGATAATATCTCCTATCTCCCCATTTATTTATGAAAGCTTCATCCAACAACTCAATATATACAATGGAGGTTGCAGGAAGACCTCTAAACCATTTTCTGACCTCCCCATCCAAACTCTGTACAAACAACCTCATCCACACATTTGAATAATCAATGTTAAAGTTGTCTACAAAACTGTAAAAGGCTATCGGATGTTCTTCAATAGTTATTTCACCTTCCCCATTATATCTTGGTAGATATTTCATGTAATCTGTGGTTGGGAGTGCATGAAAAACTATAGGTAGCACTAAGGGTGCATATATGGTAACAATTATGGCATCCATCATATTAATGATTGTTGTATCCTTTTCATCACTTGAATGAGAAAAAGAGGGACACTTGCAAGTCCAGTTGGGTTAGCTGAACATGATAGAAGTTAGTGCAAGAGTTATACACATAAATCACAAGAAACAAATAAAAAAATAATCTAACAACAATTAAAGGAACTAAACTAAAGTGCATAAGGAAATTAGAACCAAAATCAACCAAATAATTGACCAATATTCATGCCACCAATGGATAGATTGTACTAGTGGAAAAAAACCAAAGAAAAAGGGAGACTTGTGGGTCCCCTCTTCCTCCAAGGGAGGGATCTTGAACCCCCAATGAGATATCTCTTCTTATAAATAGCAAACTAAAAGGAAATGGTGAAGAAATCCAAATCTCATTCACTCAAGAGGTGATGTGAATGGCCCAATGAAATGGTGCTTGTATGCTCCAATGAGGAAAGAGGTTCCTTGTAGGAGAATAGAGGTAGCATAAAAATACAAATAGATTCTTGAAAATATAGTGCACCCATGGCCTCTTTTTGTAGAAAATATTTGAGGCATTATCCAACCCATCTTTAGTGTGAACAAGGGGCCCTTTAGGTATTTTACCAGCCCCCCACTTGGATTCAGTTCAGATTTGAGGGTCAAATTGACTTGGGAGATGAACCAAAAGTGGGTGGGAGGCCGACCAAAATCATAAATGCATCATTTTTAGGTATGCACGGATTTTTGTGTACACATTCATGTGTCGGGCGCATGTGCACTTTCCTTGCATTTTCGACTGGTGCACGTGCGCACGCTGCCTTTACATTTTGAGTGCATCCTGATTTTATAACCAGTTGTATAGTTTGTGCCCTTTGGAAATGTATTTTTGGGCCATGAATGAACTAATAGGTGTTTGGAGATGTTGGATTCCTGTGACCATTTGTAGATGAAATTTCAGTGATAACAGATGCCCCTTGATGTGTGAGGTTAGGAGCATACGTATAACTGAAATACATCAATTTGTTTTCTACTGAGAGTAGCGTTGTAATAAAGAGTGTTGAGAGAAATTGCAAGAGAGACCCATTGGAGGGAGAAGGGAACCTATGGGACCCAAACCTTTCGCTACGTGTGTCAAAATAAAACTTTTTACAAATGAGGCGGGTATTCCCCATGCTCGTTTCATGTAACTCAAAATGTGTAAGATAGTAAATGAAGTTGTATGTTGATGTAGATAACTGCAGCGCCCTCCAGGGCAGTTTGATAATGGCAGAGGACAAGTCTGATGGTGAACAAATTATGAAAAGAGGCGATGACACCTGTAAGAAGTGTCGATCATTCTGGGGTGTTATCACTAAAATTTTGTTCGCAAATGCTTACAGGAATCCAACATCTCCAAACAAATATTATTTCATCCATGGCCGAAAAATGCATTTCCAAAGGGCACAAAACTATACAACTGGTTATAAAATTAGCATGCACTTAGAATGCAAAGGAAGTGCACGCACATGCGCTAGTAGAAAACTTCAAAAAAGAGAACATGCACCTGATACGCGACTGTGGATGAAAAAATATGAGCACACTTAATAATGACACATTAATGATTTTGGTCAGCCTCCCACCCACTTCTGGTTCAAATCCCAAGTCTATTTGACCCCCAAATCCAAGCTGAATCTGAGTGGGGGGTTGTTCAAAGACCTAGAGGTGCCCTAACGGACCCCTTGTTCACACTAAAGACCAGTTGGATAATGCCTCAAATATTTGCTATAAAAAGAGGGCATGGGCGCACTATATTTACAAGAATATGTTTATATTGTTATGTTGCCTCTATTCTCCTGCAAGGAACCACTTTCCTCATTGGAGCATATAAGCATCATTTCATTGGGCCATTCACATCACCTCTTGAGTGAATGAGATTTGGATTTCTTCACCATTTCATTTTAGTTTGTTATTTGTAAGAAGAGCTCAATCATTGGGGGTTCAAGATCCCTCCCTTGGAGGAAGAGGGGACCCATAAGTCTCCCTTTCTCTTTGGTGTTTGCCCACTAATACAATCTATCCATTGGTGGCATGAATATTAGTCTTTATTTTGTTTTATTTCCCTTATGCACTTTAGTTTAGTTTCTTTAATTGTTATTAGATTAGTTGTTTATTTTCTTATTGTGATTGATGTTTCTAACTCTTGCACTCATTTTTGTTATGTCTAGCTAACCCAACTGGAATTGCAAGTGTCCCTCTTTTGCTCATTTAGGTGAAAAAAATGATACAACATATTGGCGACCATACTGGGGATAGGTATCAATTTCCTCCCCATTTGGGTTGTTTGAGAACTTCTTTTTGTTTTATTTAACTTGCAGGAACCATAAATGGCCCAAGCCTTCCTGTAAAAAGATAAATTCGAAGTTGAGCTAAGAGAATTTTATCTGAAATTTTCTTCCTGACCATGTAATAGAGAGTGCATTAGTTTTTTGACCCACAGGTGCATCTTCCAAGCATGTGCACCAAACTCACTGTGTTGCTCAGTGCATTCTTCATGCTTGCGTCAACAAGTTGTTTCTAATTTGCGCATTGGCACCACATGTGACTATGTCTACTCTGCGACCCATGCATCTGTCCAGAAATTCACAGATTGTAAGGGTTTTTGTGATCTGTTGAAGGCCCATAGCCTTCTTAAGCTTGATTCTATGCAAATTTTAATATGCACCACACTTATACTCCCTCTCCACATGAAGGGTTAGTCAAAACATTGGCACTTAGGGGGTTAAAATCCATATTTATCCTCCTTTTGCTTTCATTTTTCCACATGGATGACTTGATTTGATTCAAGTTAAGCTGGAATCATTCTACATCACATATATAACCACTTTCATTGGGACTAGAAATTGAACATCAATCATTGAGTATGATTTTCTCTCGCGCCATAGAGCAATCTTGAGAATCAGAAAAAAGATTGAGGGAAAATTTCATCTCCCTTAAAGAGAAAATCTTTAGGAGAGGACAACAGCCCCGTCGAGACTCCTCTTAGTTTCTTTTTCAAAACACATATTAAATTAGTAAGGGCCCATACATGCCCACATGCTACAAAGATAGGATATTTTTTAATCTACTTTCTTAGATTACATCACTAGGGGAGTTTAAAGGTTTTTGTAATGGGCCCATACATGCCCACATGTCTACAATCTAGGAAAGGTTCATGAAGCTTTCTTAGATTAAATCACACTAGGGTGTTAAAGGATTGGTAAGGACCCATATGTACACATGATAGTTCTCTAGGGACTTTAAAATTCTGCAAGGTTGTACCAAGGGCATTTAGTAAATTAGGCAGTCAAGACTTGTAAGGACCACACGAAGTCCACATGCAGTAAGGTGACACCTAACTTATTAAAAATTTGGCACACTTTCACTTGCTCACACACAAAGTCACTACTCACTCACATAGTTTCATTTATAATCGTGGAGGTTGAATTAGGTTTCCTCCAAAGGGATTCTGAAACGCCCCACCCTTTTCTTGATGAGACTATCCACTCCCACTAAATTTCAACGAGATTGATTCACACGCCAAATCTCTCAAACAACCACATCTAATTTTTTTCTAAAAACTCACTAAGTTTTCCTCCACAGGAGATGCCAAAAAAATTTTTTTAGTATAGGTAGGATTTTGGGGATAGGCATCCAAATAAATCCCCATTATCTAGTTCTCACATCTTCAAATAGTAGAATTTGTCAAATAGGGAACTTTAAATCCTCCAAGTCAAATGTTCCTAACATCATAAGGCAAGGAGATACCCATAAAGGGTCGAAGGTCAAGGTCTGGTTGTTCTATGCATCCCCCCTTGAGGCACCCACCTCTTGGACGGGATCCAGCCCGTGACCCATTTCTAAGGCCGAAAATCTAAATGTCGCACTTTGACCGAGGTACCTAGTGACCAAATTTTAGGACATCTACCCAGGTGGAAATTGTGGGTTGCAATTTCACTTTATCATATTTTGTGTGGCTATTGGGAAATATCACCATCTCTTTCGGGATATTCACCCTCTACCCTTCATTATAACTGATTATTTCATCCTTCACTAGTTCTTCTTTCGGTGGCTTAAGACCCCACTGTTGAGTGTTATTAGAAGGTCCAGTGCTATTTGAGATGAAGGACGTTACGTCTTTTAGGACACAAGCATTTTTTTTCTTTTTTCTCCCACACAGAAAAAATCCCCCTATCCACATATATGCTTCTTTGTCAATTGATTTATGTATGATGCTCTTGTGATTACAAAATGATTGTGAAATATATTGTGAAGGTCCAAGTAATACAAAGTCTCCCATTCATTTATTACTCTCATCACCAGTTGCACACATTCATTTTTCTAGTCGGACATCATAGGGGACCCACAAAACCCCACCATTATCGATGCTTGCAAAATCCCCCTCCCATTCACAGAGGAGTTGCTATTCTTTCCAACTCATTGGCTCAACCCTCTCACACCCCCTTTAGTGCTACTATCTTGGGATCAACTTTTCTTGGTTCCAATTTACTTGGGTCCACTTCCCAAAGCCAATCGTCAACTAGCTTTCCTTTACAAGGTAGCGGGGGGCACACTTCTTCCCAAGGAGGAAATACCACCCCACCTAACCCCCCTCATAGGTCAGGTACACAAACCACTCACACAATGGTTGGAACTAACCCTCCACCACCACTCCAGATGTCATACTTGGCTTCTCTCAACATCCCAAATCTGAGTAAGCTCACAAATGATCCTATATTTCATGACCCCATATGGTCTG
>WSFP011516452.1:0-12768 GCA_009831015.1 Picea engelmannii | reverse complement strand
GGATGAAAAACAAACCGAAGAACTCGCATAAATACAGCTTAACATAAAGGAAAGCATATAGCTTTTAAAAGATCAAGCATCCTAGAACCTATAGAACCACTGCAAATTCTAAAGAGAAATGTAGCTAGCAGCTTAAAATTGGAATCTACATTTTACCTTCTTAAAGAAAAAAATCTGAAAATAACGAAGAGGCAAAATGCGTTAAATACAAAGAAGCTGGGGGCTATACCTCCATTGTTGGGTTCATTGAGGGCTTCCATAAAGGACAGTGGCCCTGCATTATGCCTCAATGCACTAATGTCCGACCTCTCCAATGTTAGCGGGATTGAGTTTGAAGGGAGCTCACGATGAGCATCTGTGTTGTTGTATCCAACACTCTGTTGGGCGAAACTGGATGTCACCGACATGTTGTTTCTAGAAGCTGACTGCTTCTCATGGCCACCTGATCCCTGCATATCTGAAAGAGAAACGCCCAGCCAATTATTAGCTGATGCCATCGTCAATAACCTTCCTTAATAGCTTTCCACAATACTCAAAGGCAATACTCAAAGGCCAGACAACAAAGGGAACCTTGTTGCTAAAACTAGCACAGGATTATCACAATCCCAACTAAAAACGAATATGACCCACTGACGAGCTCTGCAACACAAACTGGTAACTAATGGATATACACGTGTATATCTAGTCTATATATACTGTGTATATATCTATCCCCGACCAGCTCCAGACCCTTCAAATGGCAATGCAAAGTACCCTCGTAACAAACACTGAGAAATTCCCTTCCCCCTCCTATATCTGAGAAATTCCCTTCCCCCTCCTAGATCTCTCTCACGGGCATCCCAGCGACGGTGGGTGCACACCTTAGTCTCCTATTACGTGTAGAAGCTCAATTTTCAAAACCTACACGAAGCCTTTAGAGCTAACCCTTAATTATTTTATTGCCAAATATTAGACACAAGATAATCCTCGGCCCTTGGCTTTCATAAAAAGGGGTGAGTTTTAATAAAAATAGGTTTTTAATAATAATAATAATAATTATTTATTTTTATGGTAACTGTTTTAGTGTTATATAATTATTAATTTTAATGGTTTTAATAATAATAGGTTTTTAATAATAATAATAATAATAATAATTTATTTTTATGGTAACTGTTTTAGTGTTATATAATTATTTTTTTTAATGGTTTTATTTATCTTTTCCTTAATGGTTGGGATTTACAAAAAGTTTAAAATTCATAAGATGAAAGGACCATTTTGATATAAAAATAAAATAATATTTTATAAGCGGTAGGCTAAAGATTATAGGAAATGATGATTTTTTCCGGGGATATTTGCCCGAAATCTGGGAGAAATAGTTGGAGTAGTGGACCCTGAGTGAATCCATTTATGCATTTAGAAATGAAATTTGAACAACAAAAAATAGTGATTAGTGTAAATTTATATCCTCAAATTCCTACGAAAAAAACCATTTCTTAGAACAGTTAAGTAATTAAAACTTGTAAATTTTAATTTTTTATGATTTTATATAAATATAATTCCTTCTTAGTGGACGTTAATCATCATCATCAATTATAAAAAACTTGTAATAAATGATAAGTATATTGAATAATCATAGTTAAAAGATTTCCTTAACCTAATTTAGTTATAGATTTAATGCTTTTATCAGTTATAAAAAATTGTAATAAATGATAAGTATATTGCATGATCATAGTCAAAAGATTCCCTTAACGTGATTTAGTTATAGATTTAATGCTTTTAAATTAATTTTATTATTTTCAAATCATTTGGGTTAGCTTTTGGCCATTTTTAGAATATTTTATGTTTAATTTTGCCTGAAATCGGGAGAAAATATGTTGGATCTGCATATTTGAGTGGTTAATTATATATAATTAAAGTGTCCTAGGGTTTTTCATTAAGGAGAATCCATTTCTATATACAAAAAGGAAGGGCCAAAACATAGAAAAGTAAGAAATAATGATTTTTTTTCAGGTCATGTAAATTTATATCCCCGGATTCCAACGAAAAAACTCTTTTTTTAGAACGGTTAGGTAATTAAAACTTGTAAATTTTATTTTTTTATGATTTTATATAAATATAATTCCTTCTTAGTGGACGTTAATCATCATCATCAATTATAAAAAAACTTATCATAAATGATGAGTGTATTGAATGATCATAATCAAAAGATTCCCTTAACCTGATTTAGTTATAGATTTAATGCTTTTATCAATTATAAAAAAATGTAATAAATGATAAGTGTATTGAATGAGCTTAGTCAAAAGATTCCCTTAACCTCATTTTGTTATAGATTTAATGCTTTTAATTTAATTTTATTATTTTCAAATCATTTGGGTCATCTTTTGGCATTTTTTGGAATAAAATTTGTTGGATCTGCATATTTGAGTGGTTAATTATGTATAATTAGAGTGTCCTAGGGTTTTTCATTAAGAGGAATCCATTTCTATATACAAAAAGAAAGGGCCAAAACATAGAAAAGTCATATCTATACAAAAAATAAGTTTTGAATATAATTATGTGGAAGTCTTTACTATTTTGGTTGATTCTATACTTTGACATTTATGGTTTTGTGAATATAATACTTTCTTATAAGATTTCTTTTATGTGTGACATGTATTAATGAAATTTTATTAATAATTTTTTCTTTTAAATTTTGTTGTAAATTATCATGATGACAAAGTTATAAGGAGTTAATTTGTTATGATAAAATTGTTGTGCATTATTATGATGACAAAGTTATAAGGAGTTAATTTGTTATGATAAAAAAAATGAGTATGCAAATTTCACCAAAGAATATGGGTGTCTTAAATAGTGGACCTACATGTTTAGGCAAAGAACATGTATGATGCAAATAATGAGGCTAGAGGTTTAGTGAAAGAACATGGATGACACATGGACTTAAATATTTAGTGAAAGAACATGGAACTCATATTTTGTTATTCATTATCATGATGACAAAGTCATAAATTATTAAATTGTTATAACTCCAACTTTACACATATAGGTTTTATGAAAAAACATACATATTACATTTATAACATAGAGATTTGTTTGGAAGAACATGGATATCATGATGACAAAGTCATAAATTATTAAATTGTTATAACTCCAACTTTATACATATAGGTTTCAAGAAAAAACATACATATTACATTTATAACATAGAGATTTGTTTGGAAAAACATGGATATCAAATGAATATAAAATTATATTTAACTACTAAGTTATGTTTAACCCTTTAGTTGAGAAGTTGTATTTGACTCCTTCCTTTCTAAAAATTAAAATTAATTTTATAAATTTAAATAATAATATTCATAATTTCTAATTATTATGAAGTTTGATGTTCATAACATTTTAAATTAAGTTCTTTCTCTTTTATGACTCTCTAGCCATACCACTAGGATTGATACAACATGGTAGAGTTTAGAGTTCCACTAGTCATACTCATATTAATTTGGGAGAAAATTTCTTATAAAGAATATGGTTTTGTGATTCATGGTTAGACACTTTAATGAATATGTGTACATACAATTTTTTTTGGATGAGAGAAATGTATTAATAGGTTTTTATGTGTTAGTTGTTTTTGGATTTTTTTAAAGAGAGTGATTCACAACTTGTGTCTATAACATTTGTGAGAATATGAATGCCAATTAAATATAGAGTTATGTTTGACCATTAAATTATAACATCTGTGAGAATATGAATGCCAACTAAACATAGATTTATGTTTGACCATTAAATTATGATTATGATGATGATGATTATTAACATTTAAAATAATTTGGTTATAAAATTGAAAAAATTGTTAAGAATTAATTCGTTAGTTAAAAAAAATTAATTCTTAATTTCAAAAAAAATCAAAATTTTATTATAGGATATAAAAACAAACCACAAAATAATAACCAATAATATTAGTAATTAGTATTTTTTGTGATATTTCAAAATAGAATATAATATTTGTAATAATAATAATGTAAAAGTGTTTTGAATTAGGTATAACAAACAATATTGATATATAATGTTTAGTATCATGAAGATAATAAGCATAAGTACTAGGGATCCACAAATATATATGTGTTTTTTAGTGAAATTATTATAGACTTGAGAGAGGTATTATCAAATCAACTTTAGAATTACAATGATTTTAAATAGTTTTAAACATAGTTCAAACATCACAACTTACCCATAGGTTAGAATTCACTTAATTCAAGTTCGTATTTTAATTCTAAAATAATAAAATTTACATCTATAAAAGATATGTTAAAATTTATTAATATTTTTTTTTTAACTTCAAAATATAATATTGGATAACTTTTATGGCTAAAAATTGTGTAATAATAATAATAATCTATTTTTAAGGTCACGGCCAAGCCAACACACCAAATTGGTGTATGAGACCCCCTTGTTTGTGGGACAAGGGACCCCCCTCCGCCCAACGATTTGACTGGTAAAGTCTACGAAGGTATACATACCCATTTGAACCTTCTAAAAGGTCCAGAAATATAAAAAGCTAGTATACATTAACATAATAACAAAGTCATAAGTTATTAAATTATTATAATCCTAACTTTTCATATATAAGTTTTATTAAAGAACATACTTAGCACATTCATAACATGGATAACAAAGTCATAAGTTATTAAATTATTATAATCCTAACTTTTCACATATAAGTTTTATTAAAGAACATACTTAGCACATTCATAACATGGAGATTTGGTGAATATAAAATTATATTTAACTATTGTTTTAATCATTCATTATTTTTTAAAATTTAAAATTAATTTTACAAGTTTATATAATAATAGATAATATTCATAATTACTAAATTTATATAATAATAAATAATATTCATAATTACTGATTAGTATGGTGTTTGATATTCATAACATTTTAAATTAAATATTTTTTTTATGATTCTCTAACCATACCACCATGTACCATTGACAAGAGAGGGCAGAGTTTATAGTTCCACTAGTCATATTAATTTGGAAGGAATTTTTTAATGAAAAATATGGATTTTTATTCATGGTTAGGCACTTTAATAAATATATGTGTATATGCACTTTTTAAGGAGTGAAATGTATGAGATGTTTTTATGTGTTGGTTGTTTTTGGATTTTTTAAAAGGAGTGATTTACAAATTGTGTCTAAAATATTAATGAGAATATGAATGCCAATTAAATATAGAGTTATGTTTGATCATTGAATTATGATTGTGATGATGATGATTATGATTGTTAATATTTAAATTAATTTGGTTATAAATTTGAAAAAAAGATCAATAATTAATTGATTTGTTTAAAAATTGTAATTCTTCATTTGAAAAAAAAAAAAATTATGTTAGTAAGATCAAAAAAATTAATTACAAAATAATAACAACCAATATTAATAATTAATAATATTTGTAATATTTCAAAATTAAAATAGAATATTTATAATAATAATGTGGAAGGGTGTTTTCAATTAGGTATAACAAATAATATTGATATATAATGTTTAGTATCACAAAGATAATAAACATAAGTATTAGGGATTCACAAATACATATGTGTTTTCTAGTGAAATTATTATAGAAGTTAAAGAGGGTGTTGTAAAATCAACTCTAGAATTACAATGATTTTAAATAGTTTTAAATATAGCTCAAACATCACAACTTACTCATAGGTTAGAACTCACTTAATTCATGTCTCTATTATAATTCTAAGACAATAAAATTTAAATAAAATTTGCAAGTATAAAGGATAAGGTAAAATTTATCATTATATTTTTCTAATTTCAAGATATAAATATAAAATGTTGATGTTGTTGATGATAATTACCATCGAAGACTAACTTTGGTCTATGAGACCTTAAAAAACTAAATGAAAACTTAATGATTTTTCATCTTTCTTTAATTTTCATGATCTATTATACTACGAAGATCCATAACAATGTAACACATACTTCAAAAATAATACTTAATGTTTGTGTAGGAACAGTAGTTTAGGAAAGCGTTTTCCATCCTCCACCTTCATAGTATTGTAAAACTACATATTCTTTCCTCCCATTGTGTTTTAGGTCTAGTCAAGCACCCATGTTGATGAATGAAGACCTTCATTGTATCAATATGCCTATAATAAAATTCGTCACTAAGAAATTTTAGTTGCTTTCTTTACCTTGGATATTGAGGGTCGTGTTGATGGGGTTGGATTCCCTAGCCTCAATAGCATGGATCAAACCCAAGGAAAATGCCCAATTAGGCTCCTCCCTGTTTGGCTTGGAATGATCCTCTGGTTTATAGCACAAAAACCTTTTCAATGAACTTTAGTGGTTTGAAAGATTCTTTATTATTTTCTTGTTTTCAATTCTCTACATATATGCAGAATGGAAAACATTATCTATTTGATAAAAAAGAGAATATGGTGTTTAGGATAACCAAGCATGATGGTAAATAACAAAATGAAAATTACCGTAATATTGTAACAACCTTTGGAATAATTGTATCATGAATATAGTATATGAGTCAATTTTAGAGAAACATGCAAATAACGACAGAAATAGAGAACACAAATGTGAGATATAGAGAAATAATTCTATGATACCTTATCCATCAAAATTTAATGAGTATTTACTGAATTTTCTAAAAATTAATCCATGCATAAATATAATCTTAATTGTAATAAAAAAAATTACTACTAGATGCATCTGACATATCATTTGTTCTTAAAGTAATCCACAAAACAAGCAAATGAACACAAAGATCCAACAAAACTCCTTGGCTCTTGTAGAGCCTCTGTATTAAACTTTTGAAATATTTCTCTAATTACATTCCAAAATTTTCTCCAACCAAAATACCTTTCCTTAGACGTCAATCCCTCCATTTATTTAACATTAAAATCGCTAAAAATAGTATATTCAACAAAAAAAAGACTGAGAAATTTCTAGACAAAATGTGACTCAAGATGACTCATGTTATTTGGGAGTTTCAAGATTTGCATGCTCGTCACAATAGGTGGCCCATTGTGATAAAAAATTGACACACCTTTGGTTGTAGGGAAACATGTGCCTATCCATCATGATACTCAAATTTTCTTTTCTTTCTCTATAGCGCTGAGTGTAACCTTTTATTTTGGGAGTCCGTTGCTCCAGTGTATCAGTCATTCTGATTTCACCAACCAGAAATATCTATATATGGCCACGTTCAATTGCAATTATCTTCTTGATGTCATCCTGATAGTCATTGGTGTTTCACTTGAATCTCGTCGATAGTAGATACTTTCTCAGTTGATCAAAAATTGTTAGGTGACCCTAATGTTGGCAGGTAGAGATCGATCATTGTTTTGTTGATATTTTCCCATGTTTTATGGAAAGAAGACCATTAATATTCCATCTAATTCTTTGGCTCCTCGACAGGATCTACTCAGTATTGTGTGGATGAATGCATTATGGCTATACTATCATTTGTTAAAATATCAATGCCATTGTCCTCCTCTCCTTAGTCCCTTTGGATTTATTTGATGAATTCAACTTGGCTTAAGGACCTAACACCCTTTTCACTCCACTTGAGTACTTCTTTATGTGTTATAGGAAGTAGTTGCATTTCCTCCTAGAAGTAAACCATCATTTTTAGAAATGTGTCTTGGATTTGTTGGTATTTGTCATATTCTTCAAGGGGGTTTTCAACAAAACTAGTTGCACCTTCTATTTCCTTGTAGTAATGAACTTGATGTTGGAGTGATGCTAATTATTTTATTGTATCTTCCAATTCCTTCTCTTCTTCAATAGCCTTGTTCAACGATGCATGTGAAATGGTAATACCTGTAGATACTAATACACTAATTTATGAGTCTTTTTTTGCATAAAATATAATTTCATTTGAGGTACAAAGTATGCCACTATACACAGTGATATTTCTATTATTTTATGTTCTTCGAATGATCGATTTCCTCTTCTGATCATAGGAAAGAGATTCCATATCTGCAACTTCATCGATTGGCTGATGTATAGGCTAGTCTCCCCAAGATAGTATGTTATTCAAACTACCAGGAGTATGGAATTGTTCCATCATGGGTTCTTGAGCTTTCCCAAATGATTGGGTTTCTTGTAAGGTATGTTCCTATCTAGAAGACTTATTCTATATTTCCTACTGCTCCAAGGTTGTAACTTGATTTTCTTGGGTATCTTAAGGCTTTAGAGTCTCCTTAGTGCCCCTAGGATCGATGACCCCCTCAGTGGGAATTTCAGTATGATTCTCATCTTTGTCATCAACTAGATTTCATGGTATCCCTTTTTAGATCATGAGTATCAAGTGTGGTATCCTCCTTATCCATTTTTTATCCTCAACTTTAGTGAGGACCCGAGTAGTATTTTTTGGTAGTAGATAGGCTTTCATTCATTATGGAAATGGTTGTATTCACTTATTCCTCCTCCTTTGTTAAATCAATCACATCAGTAGGTTTAGGAGTTGTTTGTGCCATTTCTTGTTCCAACTTCCATTTTTCCTCTTTTTTATTTTTCCATTTTTTTAAGTTCTTCCTTCTATGTTTGCTCAATATGAGATTTATTTTGTTGTTATGATAGTTCCTTTCCTACTCTTCTCTATTCTTCTAGATCCCACCTGACTCTCTCTTTATTTTCCTTCTTTCATTTTTTAACAAATCCCTCTTCGTTTGTTCTACTTGTTCTTCTTTCCTTTTTTTGGTGAGCAATTCCTAAGCAATATCTTCCTCCTACTTATTTTTCAAATATTCTTCAATATTCCGTTGGATTTCTTGTTCTTGAAGAATCCTATCATGTTCATCTTAAATGGATTTATGCTCAACTTCTTCCTTTAGCCTTGCTTCCTCGTTTATCCTTTCTTCATCTGCTTCCTTGTTGTAAGTGTCTCCTTGGTTTATTATTTTCATTTATTCCTATAGTGACAGAGAGCCAAAAACAATAATATTTGGATTGGATTTCATTTTTTCAACCTCTGTCCAATCTTGTGCATTCCCAGTGAAAATATCTTCATGCAATTTTTTGTGTGCACAAGGCCAACTAATTGATACATGTTCAACATGATTGAACACTAATCCTTTGGGATCATGCCTCCTAAAACTGCTAATTTTGAATCAATATTCAAGCTATATCTATCCTTATTTCTTGGCCTGCTTGGTACCCTTGAAAAAATAATATCCAATTTGGAAGTTATGAAGATTCTTTTCTTATCTTTCACCAATGCAGTGTTGAAACCTTACATAATAAATTGATAACATATTTCGTTGATTATTAATTTGACTCGGACATAGGTTGGCAAGATATGAGGTGGACAAGTTGATCCATAAATTCAAGTATATGTGTGATTCTCTTCAAAATACTAGTTTCCTATATATGTGAGGATCTTCTTGGATTATTTGGATAATTTAGGGAATTCTTGTCCAAAAATGAGAGTATACAAACGTTCTATAAAGAAATCACAAATCAAAGAATATGACATTTTGTACTTATTTTCCCATATGTTTAAATAGACACGAAAAGGGGGCTCTAATGCCTTCCAGTTGAGGGATAATATGAGAAAGACATTATTTGTTCTTACCACATCAAACAATTAAGAATTCATGCAAAATGAGGGTAGCACTCGTGGCTTGATATTCTCGGCTTGTTCAATTATGGTGCTAATTTATTTGGAGATTATGTCTTCCTAGTTGAACCTCTTCCCCTGCATGGATATTGTGTAGGCTAATGGAATCCATGCTTCTAAAAATTGGGAGAAATATTTTTCTCCATACAATCTGCAAAGTAGGATCATGAGGTATATGGATGGCTCCTATAAAGCTATCGTATAGTATCAAATTCCTGACCTTTTGAAGAACTTTTTATCTTCCTTCTAGTAGTTGGCTAGAATTTTTCTTAGATCATATTTCTGGTAAAAATAAACTACAAAATCCTTGTTAAGAAATTTCTAAGGATCATGGAAATTGTAATATTTGGTAACCTCCTATGGGAGGAAAACCTTGATCCAGACTCCCTTTTCATTATTAATCAAAATATATCCATATTAATGAGATTTATGTGGTTGAGATTTTCAGTGTTGATCAGATTAGCCACAATTTTGTCAATAGACTGTCGACGTTTCAGATCCAAATCAGGATCCATCTTCAGGACAATGAGCATGGGTTAAAATGAAGGGAAAAGTTGGTATTTAAATATTGGAACTGTGGGAAAAACCTAGGTGTCGGCTAAGTTTTTTAGTAAAAATTATATAATAAGATTAATTCTTTTAAAGTTTATTAGGGTTTCTTATTTTGGTTATTTAAGTTTTAGGGTTTTTTCTAAACTATTATTAATTTAATGTTTTTATCTTAATATTAATTCACTATGTTATAAGTATTGTATTAATGAAATAGTAGGGTTTAATTATTGGTTATTATGTATATTATTAAGTTTTTGGTTTTCCATTATATTATTAATGAGTAAATTCTAAATATTTATTAATTCAAGGTTATAAATTTTTAAATTTTAATCAATTACGTTCTAGGTATCAACACTGAAAATATTTCCATAGTCGGCATGGTTGATGGTCCACTCCACCACCTCAATACAAGGAAACACTAATGCCCTTGCTGCGGTTGAGTGTAATCCACAGTCGGCGTGGTTAATGATCGAATCCACCACCTTAATACAAAGAAGCACTAGTTCCCTTGTCATGGCCGAGTGTAATATGGAATGCTTGATGTTATGAAAAGACCTGGTCATCTACCACTGTGAGGTCAGGGTCACTATGTAATGTGGATTTCGGGTAGTCCTGATTTTGGAACTTGATAAGTAGGTCATTCCACCCTGGTATATGGACTTGTGTACTGGTTCTAGGCTCGGTGTCCCCATATAGAAATACTTGTGTAGAGAAATTCTTCAGGGATAATAAGATAATTGATTGTTGGGTGTTAATTTTGATCTTTTCAACAACTCTTTTACCTCCACTTTTTCTGGATCATCCTTCACTCTTGTCTATTTTCACTTCTTTGATGGAATAATGTGCATGGAACAAGGTATAAGTTGTTTTTTTAGAAAAATCTTAGTTTATCTTGTAAATGGTGATTAAAATCTATTTTTAAAATTATTGTGTATAAATAAATCATTATGGGAATTCATTGTATTTTTGAGTTATTAAATGAATTGATGGTTGAGATACTTCCTCTTGGTCAGAAGGAAAAATTCCAGTTGGATATATTTCATGGATTCCTCGAGATGATGAATTAATTTTTTTTTCCATATTTATAGTGTACAGAGCTCAGTAGTCAAGCACCTAGTCAACATCAACAAAATTACAGGAATTAGAAAATATGGGATTCAACACGAGAAATAAAGAAGCAGTTGAAGTCAACCAAGAACTCGAGGATCCATCTCAAGAGGATTAAAACATAATTATTAATATACATGAATTTAAACATGCATCTACAATAATTTATGAGACACTATGAAATTACAGGAAAACACACACATTGAACACACATTTACATGAAATTACAGTAAAAAGGAATTAAAAACACACTTTTAAATTTGTAATCACTAAAATGAACACAACTTCAACTTCAACACAAATTTGTTTTCTATAAGTTGTGTTGAAGTTATGTTCATTTTAGTGATTACAAATTTAAAAGTGTGTTTTTAATTCCTTTTTACTGTAATTTCATGTAAATGTTTGTTCACTGTGTGTGTTTTCCTGTAATTTCATAGTGTCTCATAAATTATTGTAGATGCATGTTCAAATTCATGTATATTAATAATTATGTTTTAATTTATAGTCAATTGTGAATTCCCTTTTTATAGTATTTTATAGACATTAACCTCTTTGAGTACAATGATTTTGAGTACAATGAACAATTCGTTTTAGATTTATACATTCAAAGTACTCAACCAAAATTGAGAAAGATTTTGTCTTTCATTCCATACAAAAAAACTTCTTGAAATATCCTCAAAGACAGTTAAGTTTGTAATTTTCTATGACAAACATTTTCTCATTTTCTTAAAGTTTCATTCAGTTACCCTTTCAAAATCATAAGCAAAAATAACTTCTATGATCACAAAGTTCAGATAACTAAATGAAGTGATTTCAACAAGAGGCACACTTATGATTGTGAGGATTGATTTGTTGTTCGAGTCTTTACTATATGACAGTTAAATCTGAACTAGCTGATTGAAGAATTTTACCATATGTTTGTGAGTTCGATTATTTAATTTATTTGAATTCAATAAGATTTTTTTAGGAAGGTTCACAAATCAATTATGTACATATTGTGCAGGTGTCTCACAAGTTTACCTACCTAGATTGATAATTAAATGTTGAGAAACCTAAACCACTAAGTTATCCCAACATTAATTATGTGCTCTTTGTTGGTTGTGGCTCCCCTTCCTATGTTGGGATTGATTTGGATACATCTACTATTTATTTTCTCCTTACTCTTGGTTTTTTTGGAGATTCCCAAATATGAGTTTTTCTTAGAGGCATTTTACCTACAACCACTAAAATTTAAATAAATGAATTGATATTTTTCATCCAAGAGATGATTAGGCCAAGAAGAAGGATGGAAATTTAAATTTTACCATCCCCTACATGTATTTGATCCCATTATAATTGTAATTGATGATACTTATCGAAAATAAGGTAGGAAACCAAAAACTTCATTTGTTATGTGTTGACGGGTAAACATGACCTGCATCAACAAGGGGAGAATTTCCTGGTGGAAGGTCCCAATTGGACCTGCTCTCATCTGGTATGGAATTTCCTCCG
>WSFP011516451.1:0-12768 GCA_009831015.1 Picea engelmannii | reverse complement strand
ATGTAAGCTTTGGAATTTCTCTAATCTCAGGAGCATGATTTTGAATAATAGGGGAGGGAGGTTGGGCCTTCTTACCTCTGTGGTTGTCTGCTGTCTCTTCAGCAGGCTTCTCTGCTTTCGTGGATGACTCAGGAACATCAGGTACTGCTCTCTTGTCTGATCTCAGGTTATACCTGCCTCGGCCACCGCCAGCTTTATCCCCCTTGCTCAATTCATTCAGTCGACTGTTCATGAGGGACTCCTCATATGCTGACTTAGTTAGGTGAGGGAAAGGAGGGGTGACTTCTACAAAGTGGATTTTAGGCTCGGGATCGTCTACTTCTGCTTCCTCTTCATCAGCCACAAGGTTGTTCTGAAAGGGGGCCTGAATTCTTTGGTCATCTCTATCTCTTTCCTTCTCTTTATGCATAGTTGGAGGAGCAAAATTGTTTGGTCTCCTGAAACCTCCCTTATTTTCGGTGTTCTGAGGGCCTTTATACATCTGCCTCCTTTCCACATTCAATCTCTCTACCTCCTATTTAAGAAAGTTCATTACTTGGGCCATCTCATTCACTTGAGGATGGGACAATGATGATCCAGAGATGGTGGGGTCAGAAGTCGAGGCTTCTGTTTTTCCTTTTCTTCTGTCTGTGTTGGCCTTGTTTCTCAATCTGTCAGCATCTAACATGTTGGATTCCACTTCTATAGCTGCATCTTGAATCTAAGCTAAAGAGGTGGCTCTTCTTTCTCTTAATACGAGACAGAAGTCAGGGTCAAATGCACTAGCATATGAAATTTGAGCAGATGCTTTCGAAGGCTTTATTTCTGCAGGAATCTTGTTATACATCTTATTGAACCTTTTGGAGAAGTCTGAGACAAATTCTCCTTCCTGCTTCTTCAGGGACCCAAACTCAGTCATATAATATATGTAATCTTTTCTATCTCCCCACTGCCTCAGGAAAACATTATCCAGGGCTTCAATACCAGCAATAGATCCAGGGGCCAGTCCCCTGAACCACTTTCTGACCTCACCATCTAAGCTCTGGACAAAGACTCTCATCCAGACATCTTCATTTTCAATATTGAGGTTGTCTACATAACTGTAAAAAGCAGCCAAGTGCTCTTCTGCAGTTATGTCTCCCTCCCCTGTGAACTTGGGCATATACTTCAAGTAGTCTCCAGCAGGGAGAGGGTTCATGGGATGAGGCAGGACCAAAGGAGCATATCTAGCAGTGACTATAGCATCCATTCTGTTCTGTGGGGGATTAGCACCAGCCATAGGGACGTTGAGTGGAGGAGAACTTGGAGGAGAAGGAGTGTGAACAGGTGAGGCGGGAAAAGAGGTCCTCACAGGAGATGATGGGGTAAACAGAGAGAAGTCTAAGGGACCTGAGTGTACAGGTGCTTCTCTCTGCGCAGCAGTAGTAATCAAAGGAGGAGTGGTGAATCCTCCTGAGGGGGGAGTGACAAGGATCTCTCCCTCTGATACTAGACCAGGAGGAGAAAAATCAGCAGGAACACTCCCAAAGTTCAGAAAACGGGAAACCTCAGAGGAAGTACGACCAGGAAGCTGAAAATCAGAAAATGGAGTTTTCACATAAGGGGATGGCGTATTACCTTTTTTAGCGACTGAAACTTCTTTTGCAGAGCTCTTTCCCTTTATGCGCATTGCTTCCAAGTCTTCCTCTAGTGTGGCTAAAGGCAAATGTGGATTAGACCTCATGTGTCTACCTCTCGAAGCCACAGTTGATAGAATAGGTTCTCCCCAGCGGAGTCGTCACAGTGGAGTCGCCAGGTGCACAATAGCAATCTTTAAGGGCTCTGATGTATGATGCACCTTTAGAATCAGAGGCTCAATGTCATTCTGCCCAGGGAAAATCTTCAACTTCGTCCCCGGCAACGGCGCCAGAAATATTGGCGTTCAGAGGTCACTCCTGGATTGCTAGCAGGAGCAGAGCTCGAAGCCCATCAATTTTATGTCACGATTTGTTTAAAGGGTGATCAAATGGAGGGAAACTCAAAACAGCATCGTGTCAACTCAGAAACCAGACCAGGCATGCATGAAAGAGTGAGGTCTTGATAAACTCCAAACAGTGAGTTGTAGTAAAAGGGTGAGCAGGTGGAAGACTTACGCAAGAAGGGTGCAAAGGTCTATCACAAACATCCGGTTTGCAACAGACTGAAGAAGAATGCATTCGAACACAAAATCCTTTCACATTCAAATACAAATACTAGAGGGCACAACAACGTCACAACAAATCCTTTATTGTAACAAGATGCTCAACTGTGAATCCTCAAGCATGAGACGAAGGACAGATGGAAAAAGGAGAACTGTTTGTTATAAACCGAGAAATCTCAAATACAGAGGCATAACCAGGAAACCAGAGTATTCGCTGAAACTTTACAGTCAGGAGCTTAGCTCTACCATCGATCGATACAAAAATGGCAAAAATGCCTACATATACTCAAAACAACAGCAGCAGCGGAACCAAGAAAATGCATTCAAAGCTTTACGTTTGCATGGCTTCTGACACTCTGCAACCGCAATCTTTGAATAATCGTGCAACTTGTGGCGGACGCGATAGATCTTCTGACAGTTACATCGGCGAATCGACGTGCTTTTAATTCATTGCAGGACGTCCCCATTATGGCGGAGACGATGTCTAACCACCCTCAACCGCCTTAATAACTGCTTCTTGGGATTGAGAACGACCAAGCCAACTCAGCATCTCGGGATAGGGAGGACTTCTCGTGCTGCCACCTGGAACAACTGAATAGCTTGAGGGACGGACATGAGGGCCAGCGCGGAGAACATGGTGTATGGTAGGAGTGATGGCATCGAGGAGCGCATGGAAGGAGTGGCGAGAAGTGAGAGTGATGACAGAGAGGGGTGAAAGAGGATGATCCATGGCGGAAGACACCCGGGTAGATGGGGAGAAGACGGGAGAAACGACCTCGCCTTCAGGTGAAAGACTGATGTGGAAAGGAACGGGACGTGTGGCAGGTAATGAGTGGATGGTGGGAAGAAGGGAGAGCCACGCGGACTAAAGAGGAGAGGTGAATGGATGACACACGACAGCAGGGGAAAGGCGGAAGGAAGAAAGAAATGACAGGAGGAGGGCCCACACTGGTTAAGCACAGGGCAGCTGAGAGGGGCGGGGCTGCACGAGCGCCGTTGATCTGGGCGCTACGATCGTGGCCGTCGGGAAGCTGCACATGGGATTCCGGACCCCCCCCCTCCGTTTAAAGGTAGAAAGGCGGGGGGGGTCCGTAATGCTCTTCATCGTCGTTGATCCGGGCGGGCTAATCTGAACCGTCGGAGAGTTGCGCTCGCGATTCCGGACCCCGCCAACTTAAAGGTAGAAAGGCAAGGGGGGTCCGGAATCCAACGCGCGCCGTTGATCTGGGCGCGCGATTCTTGGCCGCTCAAACTTGATTCTCGTTTAATCACCGACGCATTCACACCAAAACTTAGGACATGTGGGTTTTAACCCATTCTTTTGATATCTAAACCCCTTAGCAAGAAATATCGCTAACAGAAGCCACTGACCACTCTGAAGGAAACATATAGGTTTACATCATTAACAGTCATAAGGGTGATGAAAATAATGTGTAACAAAGAGCCCCCCAAAGTATGAATTTAGAACAAAGTGATAGCTGAAATACTTTGTTGAGTGTGTGTAGGGAACAAGGAACAGTTGGTCGAAAACCTGCCAACAGACAAGGAAATATAGTACAATAATATATCATCGCTGAGATAGGCATTCCCATACTCATAATACAAATGAATCAAAGTATAACTGCCGACATGCAAAGATCCATGTCAAGTAAGACAGGTCATGACCACCAAACATACACTGTGGATCCATGCCAATATGACTCAAATATGAACATAGCCACCAAAAATACACTGTGGATCTATGCACCAGTACCATCTGAATATACTCCAATGCACCCTGAAACTATTAGAAAAGATCCAGGGTCTTCATCTCCACCACTCTATAGTACGAATCTAACCATGCGAATACATGTGCTGAAGTCGAACATGGTAGAAACCACTTGATTACCGGTCATTAATGAATACCGTTAACAAGTGTGAGGGAAATCACCATTAATGTCAATGACTCCCAAGGTACACTAGTACAATCCAACGGGTGTGAATTTATGAACTGAAGTCGAACACTTGGCGAAATCTTCCGATCAAGGGTCAATAATGAAAACCCACTGTTGAAAGCGAGGAAACCTGCCATTGAGGCATGTAAGTTCCAAAGTACCAATTAGTTTCTAAGTCTAATTACTGGATAATGAGCTGAAGTCAACAAGAAAAGACTCGTCACAAGAGGGCCTTAATGTATCCCCCATCAATGACATGAAACGAGTAACAAGATTTGAAGTAGATCAGAGTAACATGTGATTTAGGACTGACTCAGGGATGGATGATGCAATAGAAGGCTTAAGGACTGCAATAATGGCTGATGCAATAGAAGGATTTCTGGGTTGAACTTCTCTTTTGAACATATTGACGACACGGCAACTGTCTTGGAAATACTGACTCAACAACAAGGATCATATACCAAAGGGTAATATTATAAAGGAGTATGATCAAGAGACAAGTGGATTTTCCAACCTAGACACAAAGCGAGTGAAGGGTGTCATGTTCAAAAGCGACTCTTCCATAGAATACATGTTTAGACACATTTCTTTCCCAATTCCCCCCCCACCATTTCTGGCGAGTACCTCTTTATTTTTATGCAAGCTTGAGGAGGATAACATATGCTTGAACTGTAAGCTTATCCTTCGGATGAGTCCCTTGGAGTATGTTTAACTAACCCTAGGAAGGAGTGGTTCGGTCCCATATGGGTCTTTCGATGCTTGTTTTACGAGTCCAAAGAAAGAAAACTCAGGGGTTTTTCATGTTTAGAGAGTTTGAAAAACACTTAAAAAAAACTCCCAAATGTCCTTTTTCGTAAGTTAGTCTGAAGAGACTGAAAAAGAGATAAAATACCTCTCAACAGACATTTTCTTCAAATACTTTAACGATCGTGAAAAGAACAAGATCGCTTGGCAATCTTTTCATGTTTAGAGAGTTTGAAAAGAGCTTAAAGGGAACTCCAAGGGGTTCCTTTTTCGTATAACCTTTACGAGTCTGAAAAAGTGATAAAAGTCTACTCGGTTACATTCTCATGTGTTTATGAGCACGAGAAAGAACAAAGACTAAGCTCAAGATTGTTTTCATTTTTACGGAAGCTTAAAAAAAAAAAAAACTATGCTTGGGATAGATTTTATTTTTTACACAAGCTTAAAACTAGCCAAAACTATGCTTGAACCTGGTTTCATTTTTACACAAGTGTGAACTAGAGGAAACTATGCTTGAGGTAGGTGGTTTCATTTTTACACAAGCTTGAACCAAAGTAAAAACTATGCTTGCGACTTCCCAATGCATGGTTGGTACTTATCCCGCAGCTTAAGAAGCTAGCGACTTAACTTCAGCATGAATTCTAGAGGTTGAAAGCAAATGCCCCCCAAGCTTCATTTCATCCAACTGCAAAGGAGAATGAAATGAAGGTTCAAATACTAGACGAAGGACTTGACACAAACAGAGAGGGGGAAAATGTATTTCATTTTTTAACAAGCTTGACACAGGAATAGGAACTATGCTCAAGAATCCAGGTTCAATCCCCATACCTCTATTTCATTTTTTAACAAGCTTGAAACATAAACAAGAACTATGCTCGTAACCTATGTTTCATTTTTTTAAGGAGGTTGCTAGAGACGCAAAACTATCCTCACAACTGGTTTCATTTTTTAATGAGCTTGAAATAAGAAAACCAAGCTCAAAGCTGGTTTCATTTTGTAATGAGCTTGAAATCAGAAAACCATGCTCAACAAACTATTATTGATCATGGCTTCCAAGAGGACAATGCTCTGGAAGGACACCATGTCAAGGGATAAAAATCGGTCATGGATTCCAAGAGATCTTCATTTGATGGAAGAAACACACTCTGGAAGAAACACATGTCGAGGGTTGCGACAGGGGTAAGGAGATCAAGCTCTAAAACCCTTATCGAAGAGATCACCATGTCAACTACTGAAACTAAGTCATAAGAGACTGAGCTTACAACAAGAGGCTCATATTCATCAGTAGGTGAAGGCACGGGGGACAATGCCACATAATTGACCTGTGGCAGGGGCGATACCGTCTGCATGTACAAACCGTTTAGAGAGGTCAAGTCGGGGCCAAAAAATGAAAGTTGATCAATAGCCACAATTCTTCCATCATGAGGGAAAGATATCACATGAAAAGAGTGGACACAATAGCTTTCATGACATAGACATAATCTCACCCAAGGAGTAAATCGAAATCCAAGGGATCTTGGACTACCATGACATCAATAAAGACAGTTTTCCCAACCAAAGTTATGGGAAACTGAGGAAGGGTCCCTAAAGGTTGACTGGTTCTTCTATTTAAAGTTAATAGATTCAGGGTAACTGACACAAGCTGAGGATAACCCAAAGCTTGCCAAGCAATAGAGGAAAAAATACTAACGGACGAACCTTCATCTATCAACATCTGAGGAACGTCTCGACCACAAACCTGTACTGTAATCTTGAAAGGAATGTGAGAGGGAAGACGAGGTCCAGTTAGTATTCCCCAATAAAAAAGGATGGTATCATTAATTGGAGGATGTTCCACGGAAGAAGGATGAATACCCCCTAACACGGTAGATTTTGTATCAACAAGAAAAACGTGGGTAGTATCAGGTTTACTCTCTAGCGAGAGAGTAGGATCGATCGATGATGAGATCAGATCGACCACTTGGGTTGCATTCTCCAAGGAGAGAATGGGGTTGATGGGTGGAAATGGATCGTTCGCTTGGGTTGCACTCTCTAATGGGAGAATGGGATCGACTGAGGATAGGATCAAATCGATCACTGTGTCAACTGGTTCAACTAAGGACGTGACCAGATGAACTACATGATCAACCAGACTAACCGATGAGGGGACTAGATTGATCATGCCATCAACTACAGGTGGGTCAAGAGTAAGCTTGCGATAAGAAACTGGAAGTTGAGGCTGGGAAACAATCATGTCTTCCAGTAATTTCAAGGCCTCATCCATACGCGAAAAATGTGAGTTTGATGACTCCCTCTACATAACATACACGGGAACTTGACTCTACTTTTTTTCTTCCCAATGGTATCCTGACTAGTTGACGGGAGGTCATCAACATGTTGTTCATAGGTTGACGACATGGGTTGGTGAGGGCGTGTAGACCATGCTTCTATAACCTTGGATAGACCAGGACAATCCTTAAGAAGATGGCTACCCTTACAAAGCCTGCAAGGGTACTTGGGCTTGCGAGTTGTTTGAGTGATATTGGCATCATCAACACTCCCATCACGATTATCAGTAACTGGTTGTTTTCCAACATGTTTGGTAGTGGTTGGAAGTTTAGACCCTTGCTTATTTTTCTTCTTCTTAATCTTCCTTTTCTTCTTCTTCTTATCCACCAGGTTACTAGTTGCAGAGCTTTCACTCAACGAAGAATATGAAATGGAAGAAGACCTTGCAAATGAAGAAGGCGAATAAGATCTTACTGTGAAGATGGTGAAGGATCAACACGAGGTTTATGTTCTTGGGGGGAAGCACTTGATGCATTCATGATTACCTGAGTGGAAAATAACCATACTGGTAATCCAATTGTGAGACTTGGAAGGATTATAGTAGCGATGTAAGAAGGACCAATGTTTTCGTAAGAAGGAAAAATAAAAGGTTCCCCTGGAAAAGGGGTTCCTTCATTGGTCATTCCGGGAATTGACATCATGAAAACAAAAAATACAATCTAGAGTCCGCTAGGGAAAACAAACAACACACGCTAAAAATCTAGTAAGCAAGCAAGCAAACAAAACCTTCTCACAATGAACACACTAGTTGGTGATGAAATCCAATGTCGCGGGAACAATGTAAGAAGGGGCTGAGGTAGAGCGGGTGGAAAAGTTGCGTTGACGACCTGGTTAATGGACTTACACCCTGGTGCAATCTCCGACAC
The DNA here is from genome assembly GCA_009831015.1 of Picea engelmannii. Classification (NCBI taxonomy): domain Eukaryota; kingdom Viridiplantae; phylum Streptophyta; class Pinopsida; order Pinales; family Pinaceae; genus Picea; species Picea engelmannii. Next base: position 4,738 of record WSFP011516451.1, on the reverse strand, counting down.
ATAAACATGGGTATACCCTCCAAGGAGCCAGAGTGAGTTTGGTCAACGTCGATTCCAAGTACCGTGAAGACTTGCCCCTCCACAATCACCTTGTGTAAAAACCCTAAAGAGATAGACTACTAAGGTTACCAACTACAATAGTGATGCCTGGGGAAACAATCGACAGTCCGATCCACACGTAAAGGCAGGGTATCTAGCCCGAAATCAACATGAAAGGCTTCCACTCATCCCTGTGGGTATACCTTCAAGCGACACCCATAATACACACAATCTCTACACCAAGACCAACAAAGCATGGTGAGTAACTCTGCCAGTCTTAATGTGACCTCGTGATTGACCCTTGTGTTAGAAGGGCTTCCTAGGACAAAATGCAGTAATTGGATTTGAACTCTCCTTATCACAAGATTCTATGTTTGTTTGATAGCTTTGGAAAGTTATCCTTTCAACCTATTCCAAAGCCCTACACCTTAAGCTAATGTAGCTTTGCTGCCAGAAAAAATAAAAATTTCTAATCAATTTTTATAAGTGCTTTATTTTTAAGGTTGTTGTTACTCAAAAGGAAGATGGCGTGGACTAAATTATGTTTTGACCGACTCTAAACAATGCAAATATTTCACTTCGTTGAAAGTTATATTACGAGAAGGAGAAAACGTTTATCATTCCCAGATGCACAATGTCCCAAAATTTTATTGAACTCATAAATATGAAGATCTTCAAGAAATGAGCCAAAGAGACTGTACACCAATACACGATTCTCTGCCATGAGGGGGAATTTTTTTAAGAATTCAAGACCAAAAATCATGCAATTTCGCTACTTCAAATGCAAGGATGCCCCCAATCTAATGTAAACCAATAATTTTTTTTTTTTTTTTGAAAGATAGCTAAAAGAAATAGCAAATCTCTATAAAACAAATCAACCCAAACATATTTTCTCTTTTAAGACGAATTATTCAATAAAAGAGAATGCAGTTCTTTCACCAAACAATTCTAAAGAAAAAAAATGCTTTGTAACAGAAAGACACTCAAAGCAAGAGATCAAATCTTTCAAAAGAAAACAAGACAAAACAAAGAAAATATGGATAAAAAAAGATTGAAATATTGTCAAGCAGATTGTAAACAGACCCAACAAATCACCCCAAAACCATATCTAAGATCTGGGCAAGAAAAACCATCAAAAATCATTTTTTTCACAATCACCGCAGACCGTAGACTAACACAGAGCGATGATGCTTGATCATCATAGGCCAGAAAAAAATACAGTGCGGCGACACCACACTATGTCAAAATGGTAGGGTGCGTCGGTCCTAGATCGCCACACTATCCCTCAAAGCAGAGTGCGGCGATCAAATAAAAAATGGAAAAAAAAAAAAAGTATGAAGGTTTTCCAGTGAAATTAAACAGTCAAAGAGTCAAGCTGGATCTCCCAGTGACTCAAAAAACATAACCCAAGCAATCAAAGCAAGAAAGCATGACAAACTAGGAAAACAATCTGTTCCCCAATGGAGTTGCCAATTTTTTTATCGGGCTAATTGTTAAGTGTAGACACAAATCAATCCCCCTAGCTTCACTATGAAACTAGACCAAAACAAGACAATACACTACTCTTTCCTTAGATTTCAATTATCAATTGAGAAATGGATCTAGAACATACCTTTCAAACATCGAAGTTTCGACTTCTCCAATGCAATCCAAGCTCCATCGTAAGGCTTATGGAGAAATATCTTCAAAGGAACACAAGCCAACGAATACAAGAATAACATAGTCTATTTGATATGAAACTATGTACGTGATCAAGGAATCATACAATATGGACAAATAACATTCATATAGGAAAGAAAAGTATATTTGTATTAAATAACGTGGAATAAAGATACAACCAAAAGCCTCGATGTTGTCAGGTTAATTCCAACAGTTCCTTGCTTCCCACACACTTTTGATCCAAGGATTCTGAGATCAACAATTTATCTTGACAAAGAAAAGATCAAAGCCAACATACAAGCTCCAAAAACTCCAAGCTACAAAACAACTCAAACCCTTATCAAGCTAACTTTCTCCATGAGAGCTCCTCTCCTTTTATAAGTTGAAGAGGATAAGGTGAGGAGGTTAGGAAGATTCCACTAAATTAGAAAAGCGAGTAAGATCCAAACTGATCGGAGGCCACCTCACCACAAAAGCTTCTCCTTCTAGAAACATCGAGAAGATGCTTGTTCTTCCCACGTACGAAAATCATCACACCCTAGCCATAGGGAAGCCTTGAGAGATGTCGCAGTTCAGATTTAAAGCAGAGTGTGGTGATCAGGCATCATCGCACCCTATGTATAGTGCATCCTACGACGATCTTCCTTAATAGGGTTTTTACAAAGGAAAAGACAACTTCTTCTCTCAGACAAAGTTCTTCTCCCTTCTTTCTTAAGGAATTCAAGCCACTGACCCCTCTGAAGGCAACATATAGGTTTACATCATTAACAGTCATAAGGGTGACGAAAATAATGTGTAACAACAGTCGACCTACTAACCCTTAAAAGTTACAACGCAGTGAAAAAAAAGGCATGTATATAGTGTAATATAACAGAGATTAGGACAGAAAAATGATAAAAAGAAATAAAAAAGGAAAAAGAATAAAAAAAGAATACAAAAACACAAAAAGGAAGAAAAACACAAAAATATGCAGAAGTTGACTGAACCACAAGAAAGTGTGAAAAAATTCGTGCACTGCAAATACTATGACAACATCAGAAGACAATGCGCAGGAAAAATTAAACTCGACCCAAATGCACACAAAAAGTTAAAAGCAGTTACGACCGAGTATATAAAAGGAGGAAAGCATGCGTTAGTTCAACGCTTAGAGATTTTTTAGCATAAAGCAAGAGACAAAGTGCATGCCCTAGCTAGAATTTTACGAAGAAGAAAATGAGTGTCCAAATTAGAGAGAAAATGACCCCACCAAAGTTCGGTGCTCCAGGCCAATATGTGCGGGTTACCTGATAGGGCCAAAGGCATAAGGAAAGAATGACACAACTTGAGAATGTGGTCGAGCTGGAATATGTCACCACTTCAGAAACAAAATCGATCAACCTGACACGGGTTGAAGAGGAAAGATCGACAACACAACAAGGCCAAATAGGGAAGAGTTTGAGGGACCACAATGGTATCCCAAACCATAACCCTGAAATGCCCATGAAACTTGATGAAACGACGGGACAACGATAGACCCACGAGGGAGAAGATGTGTTGGTCGAGGATATCACCGACCGACCGGAATCTGAGAGGGAAGAAGAGGATGTAGAAAGAGTAGAGGCAGGCCCATCTACTGTCTGGCAGAAAAGAAAGGCACAGGATGCCACATACATCACACTCTCATATCTTCCAGACGCAGTGGTCACTGTGGATGATATACTGGGGAAGGTACCAAAACTTAGGTACTCAGACCACGATGTGTGTGATGCGGTGAAATTCCCAGATTTGGCCAAGGAGACTTACTTAACAAACACAGTGGAAAATGGACCCCTAGGTAAGCCAATAATGGATCCCGCGTAGTGGATAATGGGGATGTACAATTATGGTATAATGAACCTTTTGGATATACCGCACTTCGGGTGCGATAAGAACCTTGGGCTCTACGTCAAACAACTAGTCATTCATGTACATAGAGGCATCATGTGTATGGATAGGACAATATAGCTTGATGTGGAGTTGATTTCCAAAATCACAGGACTACCTATAGTCGGTGCACAACCAGAGGAATACTTGGATAACAAGGCACGAGAGAAGGAAATCACAGCGCTGGTAAAAGCACAATTTGGCACCAGTCGGGGACATAGGGGCATTGTGCTCAAGGATATTAAAAACAATGCAACAAGTTTTTCCAACAAGCTTATGTATTGCAAGCTATTGAGGAGATGCTGAAACAAAGAAGCGCCAACAAGATTGATTACAGTAGCTACGCAGTGCGCGAAAGGAGTGATGTTTTGCTGGGCACTGTACTTGTTGAACCGATGTTTGGTGGATTGCAGAGATGTGAAATATAATGGAACCGAGTTCCATTACTCCTGGATTATCATCCTTATAGCTTTGGCAGGATGGTAGGAGCCAAATTTCTCAGCTTTCCTGGATAGGAAAGGAAAATTCTATGCGACACGATATGCATCCCTCTTGCAGACCAAGGACAATAAAAATCAACAAGCCAATAACATAGTTTTTGCAATGTTGATGGAAGAAATACAACAACGCACAACCAAAGTGTGGCACATACCTATGGAGGTAATCCAAACAATGAAAGGGATAGCCAGGTTCAAGGAATCCAGGCACCACATGTGGATCTAGGCCACAAGGGATCCAAAGAAGTTATGGCTAGAAACATAATATTGTGTCACCAAGGAGGAAGTCGACTAGATAATCAAATACTGGCTTGTGCAATGGAAACTTCCAGTAACAAAACCAACAACAAGGTCAGTCGTAACACAATCCTCCAATCCCAAGGAAAAGGATGAAGCAAGTCCCTTAGAAAAAAAAACCAGCCAAGTCAATAACACTAGAAAGGTTGCAGCGCAGAATCAGTCATCCAGAAGTAGTGTAGTGCCAAAAATACCAAGGAGAACACCAACAACGACAAGGACATGAAGCTAACCACAGACCGAAAAGGAGGATACATCACAGGCTAGGGAAGAGAGGGTCCATGTTAGAACAAGTGGGGTGTAGCCCTCACAGACAACAAGGAAGTCAACATAGGTAGAAGAGG
>ML891753.1:12868-25213 GCA_009831015.1 Picea engelmannii | reverse complement strand
AGGTTGATTACAGGTTGAGGTACAGGTTGATGCATGGTTGATGCATGGTTCAGATTTATTGGTACAGGTTTACAGTGGTATATCTCACAGTGATAGTGTGACAGTGGTTCCATCATTCTACTTCTACTTTAGGGTGGCAGGACAGGACAAGGACAGGTGGTTGTAGCCAGAGAACATTGGGGGTTGTAGCCTCCTTTTGGTTGTAGCCAGAGATTTGGGGAGTTGGATATTCCCTTAGGTTGTATCCTGAGAAACTAGGGGGTTGGAGCCTCCTTCCAGTTGCAGCTGGAAAACAAAGGAAGTTGGTGCTTCTAATGAATGTAATTCTTCAAGAAATATAAGAAAAAGCATTCTGTGGTTTTCTCCCGATTTGGGTTTCCACATAAAACATTGGTGTACTGTGTATGTGTGTGATTTTTTATTTATTATTGCTCATTATTGGATAATAATTCTACATTGATATAACATTTGAAGAAAAAGGATTATAATTACGTTATTACTAATTCACCCCCCCTCTCAGTAATCCAACATGGAGGACCCATTATTGTATGTGGAATAATGAGATGAATATCAAGGAAATTGTTGGTAAAACTATCCTATATGTATATCTCTTTTCATGCCATTTCCGGTGGTATGTAGAACGTCACATAACTCCTCACTATTAGATAGTTATGGCCATGAGAAGTTGGAGACCCCAGGTTTGGGTAATGGACCCAAGTTTGTTTGATGGGTAACGGTATGCATTATGATATATTTTCAGACAATAGAATTCTATATGAATAGTACATGTCATGCCATTTCTGGTTGTATGCATAACATCACATAACTCCTCCCAGTTTGAGAGTTATGGCCTTACGAAGTTGGAGGACCCTCACATGTCATCTAGAAGCCCCAAAAGGTCAAAGTAGTCAAAGTAATTTAAGGGATTTTAAAAGGTAAATAATAAAGTGAAGTGATGAGTGTACTATAATTCAAAGTGAATAAAAAATAAATTATTTAAATAATAAATTTAATGGAGAAATTAGAAGTGGGTTAACCCTAAAATAAGGAAAGTGGGGCTAAGTGACCTAGAAGATATTTTTAAGGAAGCTACTTGGAGAGTATAAATAAGAGGAAAGGCTCTCTTATTTTAATCCAACTTGAGAATATTGAATATCTATATGTTTCTGAGGTAACCAAGTATATCTAAGCCAAAATTCTGAGGAAAGGTGAAGAAAAGAAGGCTAAAATGCAAGGAAGGATAAATTCTTTTGATGGTGCTTTCTAAGGTATGTTATTTACAGGTCATCTCACCATTTTCGCTATAACTTTTTTTCTATAATGAATCAAACCATGAAATTTCTATTCCATTGAGAAAACATATCCAATTATATGTTATAAAAAATTCATTTTGTGGGTCGTTGTATTTTTGGAGTTACACTCCGTGGAAAATAGGCTTTGTGGCTAGTCCTGAAACTAGTCAAAAATAGGTGTTTCGGGTAAAAACGTCATAACTTATTCATAACAGATCCAAATTCAGTGAAAACAAATGTTTTGATTAGGGTATAGTATATAGTATTCTTTGTAACATTTTTCGATCATTTAAACAAATATTCCATGCGGGTCACGCTTTACAAGGTCGCTCTCTAAAATAAGCCAAAATTCAGCAAGGTATGCCATTTTTACTATAAATCCTTTTTTGAGAGGTTTCAAGTAGTTACACCTGGAGAAATTTCACAAAATACACTGAATAACATTGTGTATCAGTTTAAGATATTTATTCATTACAGGTACAAAGTTATGATTATTTCAAGTTGGGGTTGTTGACTAATCCACAACTAGTCATGGTTGAGACAAGCAGTTGATGAGTTGGCACATACATGAGGTGTATATTTGATGATGTTGGTACATATTGATGAGTAATTGGTGATGAGTATTTGACACATGATTGGTATATACTTGGTACATGGTTGGATGCACTTGTTTATGGTACAAGTTGATTATAGGTTGTTTGGCACAGGTTGGTGCATGGTTGATGCACTTGTTTATGTTGACAGATTGATATATGTTGAGGATAGTTTCCTCATATCAGTTGGTGCTAAGAATGTAAGTTGAGTATTGCATATAGATCTGGTGCTCTTGTAGAGTTGTAATCTATTCAGCTGTTGCTGAAAAACCCTCAAATTGAAGTCCATAATAAAAAGAAAAATGGTACATACATCTTGTGTTCTTTGTGTTCCTTATGGAGATGATTTGTTGATGATATGTTGTTGATATATGTTGTTGATATGTATTCATAAATTACATCAATGAGTAATGATCAAATGTTGAATGTTAACTAAGGATTTTTTGTGTAAGAGGGAATTTTTGGGAAAAAGATCCCCACACTCATTCACCCCCCCTCTAAGTGTGGTATGTGTGTCCAATAGAAATGAATCTTTCATTTGCCTCTTACATGCATGTACTTGAGCCCATTCTTCAATAACTAGGTGAGATGAATTTACCCACCAAAATCTAACATTCACTCAATTATTGGTTTGATAAGTCAAAGGAGGTAAATATTAATAATAAAATGGTTTATAAAAGTGGCTTGGGTTTATTAGGCATGTGAAATTTCACATTGGAATCCCCACAAATTTAGCCCCCCTCTCTTATGGAATCATAGACCCCGATGTTATCATCTCTCTCCTATCACAACCAATGATATATTTTTATTTAATATGGCTCATCGACCTATTTAACATATGTGAAATTACATTAAAATTCATGGGGATTAAAGTTGTATGTTACATCCACTCCTCCTTATTTATGCATGGCACCTCAATACACATCACCACACACACACATATCATTTTTTAACATTGATATACTTAATAATTTCAAATTTTAATAATTCCTGCATCAATTCCAACCAACAATATCTCATTCCCCTTTGCTTTCACAACCCAAGGGATGAGATTTCCTTTTCTATAGCATAGTCCCTCAACCAATATCCATCCTTTCCAAGGCTTCAATATCTACCATCCAAGAAGTCTCAGAGTTGTGGCTCCAAGAATTTCAGCTATAATAATTTCATAGTTTATTGACTCATACAACAATTCCAACCATCAATCTCTCATTTCCCTTATCCTAAACAACCCAAGGTATGATATTCCATTCTATGCATCACAATCCCTCAAAAAATCATCATCCCATATAGGGATCTAGCATAGACCAACTAGGAATTCTCAAAGTTGTGGCTCTAGGAATTTAAGCTACATTAACAGAGTCTCCATTTTTTTTCAAAATAGCTATAGGTGCATCTCTTGCATCACATATTCCATCTCCCACTTGGATTCTTCCAAGTTGTAACAATTCCACTAGACTTGTCCTTTTCCTTTTCTCTTGAGCTTTGTTTCCTTCTAGTGATATTATTTCCAAGTATTGAATCCATGTCTTCATTCTTCAAATATTCTTATAGGAAAAATCAAGGAAACATATATGTTCTATACATTATCATGCAACAATTATATTATCCATGATATTTCTCAACTCCACAATGTAATCATGTATTCAAAAACAAGTTTGCAACATAATCCAATACTTGTATGTATGGTTCTTTATGTGCTTCACCAAGATGCTACAGGAAATAATTTAGCCTCTGACACACCCTCATGATTCCAACCACGTGAATTCTTAAGTTTCCTCTTCCTTTCTATAATTACCCTCCAGGATCAGGCATACCCTTCACTACTATACAGTCCCTCAGGTGATCCATCATTTTCCAAGGTTTTCAGATGCAAGGAGAGTGCCAAATTACTACAAAACATACACTAGTAGTTTGTAGCTCAATAACTTGTGGCAATCATAGGGTTCTAGTGTCATAAGAATGGACTTCTTCCTGATATTTCTAGCTTCAATAAAAATCATCTATACTGTATCATATACATATAGTTACCATGAGACATTATCATAATAATTCTACGTATTTATTTTGAAATCTATTTGATAAGGAAATTCATATTTCCCACACATGAGATCCCTCTCATACTATTTGTCTCTTGTAGTAGTAGGTATTGATCTTGATTATGGGATTACACTCATTTCCATATACAATACCATTATATCAACAATATATCTAAAATTCTAATCAACCAAAAAAATTGTGAGTATCCATGCACATCATCCTTTTATTTCAACATTTACAACAACTCATGACGTGATCTCAGAAGTATAACATACTAATACTAATAATTCAATCATTCAACTATTAGCCATATCAAATGGAATGAAACTATCATTCCGTGTGTGTGTGTGTGTGTGTGTGTGGATAGATGCATGGATGTATGCATGGATTTATGGATGTATGTATGGATGTATGTTGACACATTGGGTTTCGTATCCCCATTTCCTAGGGATAACTAAAGAGATGATGTCTCGAGGCCCTCAAGTTGTAAACATGGAGTACCGAGAGGCATATGGTTGACAACATCCACTTCCACAGAGAAAGGGACACCTCACCACCACATATCTCAGGTTCATCATGAGGGTATCCACCACATCAGCTGGCTTCCGAAATACATTGAGTCTTTATCAATGAGGTACAAGCCAAGGATTATGGTGAGTGTCATTTCAATATTTGAGGCATTTGAGTTTGTTTCTTTTAAAATTTCTTTTGATTATGTAACACATTTTTGGAAATTATGTTATTTTCCATGTTTCACCTTGGTGGTTGACATTGTGACCTAGTAAGTGGTCACCCTTAGGAATAGGTTTTATATTGGGAGGTCCCCTTGATAGGTTATCGTTCCATTCCTGACCATACTTACGACTTTCCACACTTCATCCCCTCATCTCCTTATCTTTTGGGATTTTTAGGTGTACTGACCCAAGAAGGGATTGTCCATCATCTCATGGGAAGAAGGGGTTCAAGGAATAGAGAGAATATAGATGGAAAAAGGTAAAATCCATATTATGAACCTTCCCTATTCTCACCCAAAGAGGTATTGAGAATGATGAAATGCTTCTTTAAAAAAAAAATCAAAGACCTGCAAAAACAATGCATCTTATATAAATGTCCCACTTGTTGAGGGATCTACACATGTGTGTTACAAGCTAGACTATATCCCCATGGAACTCTTTGTACCTCTCCCTTAAAGTGACATTGTGGTACTACCCCCCAAGCTAATTTATTAACCCATAGGGAGTACCCAGTGTTTGGACCTTAATTAATTAATAGTAATAAATGGGCTTGGAAAATGGATGCATTGAAAACGAAGGTGCAACACACCCTCTACAAAGGCACCCATAAATGAGACACTACGACCCATTGTGTGTCATGAAACCCATGACAAAAAGTCTTTCCCCTATCCATATCACCTTCTCCACATGACCTAGATAGGGTTCCACTTGGGAAACACTCCTAAACTTGAGGTATGATTCACCCAATAGGTCACTCTATCAACCCTCCCATACCTAAACTTGGAAAATTGCATAGGGTATTTGAGCACTTGTTTAGTTTGATGAGGTGGTTTTTGATGCACATGATTAGGTAACTATTTATTGAATTTATTTACTTATCATGATGCATTTAGCTTGAGATCCTTGGATGGCGTATTCGTTGTCTTGGAGGACCTAGTTGGTGGACAATTTTGGAAGAACAAGCCTAACTTGGGCTTCCTTGGGGCATGAATCCCACAGGATGGATACCATGACCCACAAAACCAGATGATGATGAAAAATTTTGGAGGCTTGATAGGAACCTTTTAGGACCTCACATAGCCCCTACTATTTCCTCTTGAGGCCAAAATGTCACACTTGGAGGACTTGACGACACCCTAGGGATAGGGTTTGGTGGTGAATATGGAACTTGGAATTTTGGGAGAGGAGAAGCCTCTCCTTGATCGATAATACCATGGTGCTTGGGAATAATTCCTTTGGAGGCCCAAGGATTAATCCCCAAGCTCAACGTCCAACTAAAAATGCCAAAACATCACCCTAGAAGAGGCATGACATCATATTAGGGTTTCTTGTGTGCATTTTTAAAAGTTAAATTTGAATTTGATAATGTAAAGGGGAAAAGTAAGGGTTGTTGATCCCTTACTTTGTGGTTACCCTAAAATTAAGTGGAAAAACACTTTTATTATTATTTGTATAAATAGAGATCAAACTCTTGTCATTTTATCATAGCTCTCCCATTGTGAGAGGACTACTTTGCTGAAATTTGCGCCCTCCATGGGAAATTTTGTCTATATATATATTTTCTACTATCTCTTGTGATTGTTTGTCTTGGATATTTTATGAAGACGTAAGGCACTATCTTTCTTGGAGGATATTTATTTCTTTTATGGTGGATTTTTCTTGGTTTAAAGGAGTTTATCTTGTTAATGCTTGGACTTGGTAAGGAATCTCTCTTGTTATTTATTATTTTCTTGGTTAAAAGGTTAATCTGTTAATCATTTTGGGAGTATAAGTTCTTACAACCCCATTAATCCAATCATAATTGTCTTGGAATAATTTGTTGCACAAAGGAATACTAGGAGAGGTAAAGGGTTACACCCTCCTAGGTTTTTTCCTAGCTAGTTTTTCTTTCCTTGAGGAGTAAAAGGGATTACACCCCCAAGTAAGTAGCACAACTTAGATATTTAATTTTAAATACTTCATAACCCAATAGTTAAAGGCCCTAATCTCTTGCATTGGAGAAATAAAATCATTGCATTGGGCTATGTGGAATCACGAGATATTGAAATTGTTTAAGTTGGGATCTTTTCTATATGTTTTGATATTTTCAAAGCATCTAGGGTGTCTTAATTGGTCAAGTGGACTTGTGCTATAGATAATTAAAATCTATATCCATTAGGGTTTCAACAAATCATCTTCTATTTTGATTCTAACTTGTAATCACTAGCAAATTTGGGTCATTTTGTGACGACAATTTCGACACTCTTACGACGTTATGTCATTGATATTGCGAGGAATATTGAGTCTTTGAAATGTAGTTTTATGGCACATGGAAACTTCTATGAACTTGAATTAACGTCGCAAGAGAGACGACCCTATGGAACTTCTGAAAATTGCGACAAAAAAATAAATATAGTTGCCAATACGACAATAAAGGCAAACAATGTGAAACTAACTTTTCATCTCAATTGCAATGACCTTTGCAACGCAAAATTTCATTGTTTCTGTAGCTAAATTGTCGCAGCAAGTTAAGTTTTCTTCTCAATTGCAACGACAAATTTTTGTTGGCCATGTTGCAAAACTGTCACAGCAAGTTAAGTTGTTGTCGCAATTGAGACGACAACTTTTCGTTGGTCATATTGCAAAAGTTTCATAGCAAGTTAAGTTGTCATCGTAATATTGACGACAACATTTCATTGGCCATATAGCAAAATTGTCGCAGCAATTTGAGTGGTCGTCTCAATGGTGATGACAACTTTTTGTTGGTCATATAGAAAAATTGTCGCAGCAAGTTAATTTGTCATCTCAATTGCGACGCCAACTTTTCGTTGGTCATATTGCAAAATTGTCGTAGCAAGTTAAGTTGGCGTTGCAATTGCGACGAACAATATTTATTTAAAAAAAATAAAAAAATTATTTTAGGCTACAATTTTAATATTAATATTACCATTTCACCCAAATGGGGTGAAACGAGGTGAGAGAGGGAGGACATCTGGCTGGGACAGATGGTGAGGAAAATCAATGTCCTAGGTTTCCACCCCTGAGGATATAAATCCTCATGCAATGAAATTTGATGGAATTTAACTCAGTGCGCCTGAGAAAGCACTCGGAAGAGCGCTCCATCCAAACGACAGGTACCAAGACCTTGAAATTAACTTTGTCCTTGAGTGCGATATTGGTACTTTTAGGAGGCTTTACATAAAAGATATGGATCTCACATATTTGGCTGTAAATGAAGCTTATAGGGCCCTAGTCCATGAAAAAGGATTTAAACCACCATACAAACCCAAATCATTGGCCTCTTGGTGGGATATAGGCATCATTAAGAGAATTTGCATATCAAGCATGGGTCTCAAGGCTTTGACCATGGTCAATGAAGGAAAACAAGGGTTGTATGATCTAAATTATTATTTTAGGGATTATAATATTTAACATATGAATTAGATTTGGGAAATATTAGAAAACATTTTATATGCATTGGATGGATTTCAAGACTGTGACCATGGTCATGCAAGAAAATAAAGGGTCTTAAGATCTAAATGAAACTTTTAATGCTCATGAACCATGCACATCTCCTTGAACCACTACAAAGTTTCTTTCAAGGGGATATTTAGCCTCCAATTGGGATATGTGTGACGTTAGGTGGTTTCATGCACCAAGGATAGGTCTAGGGGTCATAACCATGACAAGGAAAGAAAATAAAGGGACTTAGGTCATATATAAATATTTTAAGGATATTGTCCATGAACATGGACTCAAATCACCACATAGGACCTCTAAAAAGGATCTTTGATMTCAAAATGGGATATGGGTGCCTATAGTAGTTTTTTCATACCAAGGATGGATCTTGGTGTCTTGACCATGGTAAAGTAGTGAAAAGAAGAGACATACCAACTAAATGAATATTTGAGGGCTCATGGGATATAATGGTGTCTTAAACCATTACATGCATCCTTCAAAGGGGATATTTAGCCACCAAGTGGGATACATATGAAATTAGGAGAATTTTTTTACCAAGGATGGGATTCAAGGCCTTATCCATGTTAGGATAAAGACACACTAGACCAATTTTATATTAAATAACTCCTAAGTGTCGAAATATCCTAACATCCACCCTTAAGAACAACCTAGGATATGTTTGAAGGATTTAGAAAAGAAACACAATAGGAGAAATAAGGAGGCATTAGAGCATATCCCCCCTTAATGACAACTTATTAAACTCCTAACATAGATCAAAGTTTGGAAAACTTCACTTCTGTAAGAGACTTTGTGAAAATGTCTGCAACTTGATCTTTTATTGGGAAAAAGATCACTTGAGAACCATTATGATATTTTCCACTTTAGATGGTTATTAAGATATTTCCCATGGTCCAAGGATAAAATTCAATGTATTGTGGGTGTTAAAACATTCTTTATGGTTCATGGACCATGCATAGGGTTTGAAACCACCAATCAAGCTTTATAAATGGAATCTTTAGCCCAAAAGTATAATATTGAATCCACTGTGAGGTTTGGAATGATAGGGATTGGTATTTGGGCCCTAAGCATGGTCCATGGACAACTGTTAGCATCTTAGGGACAACCGTGTAACATTTTCTTAATATATGAATATAATATAATGATTAAAGGATTAAACTATGCTAAGATAGGAGGTTTTACAATAAGAAATTGAAGTCTTAATCTATTATTCTATTTATTTGTTGTACAAGGAGAAGGTAAAGATTCTTACAAAYAGGCCATTCATAATTTTGATATTTCTAACCTACAAGGTTACATATAAAATAAATAATGCAATATAGAAGATGACATACTCAAAGAAAATGTGTCTAAACTGAAATATGTGATCGGGTGGTAMAACAACTATTTGATAATACTTATTTCAATAGGTCAATGACAATGTATRTCTTTGATGTAAGAACCTCACATGGTGTATTTTACAAATACAAAACGCAATCCTAAGACTCTAACACAACTCAATTGACCTTCACTCAAATAGTTAAATAGTAATTAGGCCTTCAAAGTGCTTCAATGTATGGTGATGCAACCCACCATAGAAAACACATGAAGGCATGAGAGGCACTATCATTCCACTATAGGGGAAGATGAAAGGGGACCTGTGGGAAAATAAATCCTCTATCTCCAAGGTCATTCTCAGAACTCATATTGTTCCACAATGTGCCTTAAATGAATCCATATACCTTCTTTGACTTATCAACCAATCCTTGAATCTATGTAAGAGATTGGTGGGGAAAGCCTTTTCACATAATAATGGGAGCATGGGTTGAGTACAATCTTCATTCCATGGTGTCACATACCCACTACCTAAATCGGATTTTTCCGGTCTTTTTCTGAATCAGAAGCCCTAAATATCCATGGAGGCCCAGCATAAGCTGGCCCTTTCTCTCTCTCTCCGCTCCCATGTGATCGCGGGTCACGATCACAGTCCAAATAGACACAGTGTCTTTTGTATTTCGCGTCTCAGCGCTACGGTAATGTTAAACCATTCGTCTCTGCAACCACTGAACCCCAACAGGGCTAGCGACCGGCCAATAGGAACGGCCCCATCGCAGAGTTAAGTGGAATACAGGTGGCAGAGGGGGAGGTACGACACGATAGTCGAAAGGATAGGAGGGGGCCCCACTTCACACGCCACACTATTATGGACCCCCCCCATTAAAGGTAGAATGGAAAGGGGGGTCCGGAATCCACCTGAGCGTCGTTGATCATGACGAATTAATCTCGATTGTTTGAGAGTTGTGCGTCCAATTCCGGACCCCCCACCCCCCCATTAAAGGCAGAATGGCAAGGGGGCTCTAGAATGCATCCTCAGCCGTAGATCTGGGTGGCTGGACTCTGGCCATCCATATCTGATTGACACTTATCTAATTGCGTATTCATGCCCTAGCTTACAACCAACATCTCTTCCTCACATCAGACGGTCGTTACAGACCCTGAGATTCCCCGAAGGAATCTTGTCCATTCACCAGGACTTAGCCACATGCTAACGTCTCAACATTATGGGTTGGGATTTATCAAGACAAGAGCCCGAGTTTTTGTCAACGAAACTCCCAAATCCTCGATCCTCGATTTCCCGAAACGGGTAATCTCTCGACACGTCTCCTCCTTAAATCGGACGGTCCATGACTGCTCTGGGATTTCCACCATGGAAATTCCCGAACTCTCATCATCAAGATTCTCGATCTCGTGATTCCCGATTCCCTGAAATGGGAGATCTCACAACACGTGGCCTCCTTAAATCGGATGGCTCAGATCTATCCCAGGGATTTCACCCCTATACACTGGGGTCTTAACCCTCGGGTAACTCCTGACAGATCCAATGGCTGTCGGGTTTTCTAGTCGAGATCTGATGGCTTATATTGGCTCCTATCCGTGTATTCTTCCACGACTCCCTAGATGTGGAAAAATCAATGGTCTAGATACTCTCATGGACCTTGGAGATCTATGATTCCAAACTCTTTGCTGCCCATGAAGACACAGAGAAACCAAGTGGTAAGGCGTTTAACACCCTACCTTCTCCTACCAATCTAATGGTCATGAGTGACCGCAGATTTCCCGATGGGATCTCGTCCATCATTCACCATCTATCAAAGTTAAGGCTCTTAAATTTCCCGCTTCCTCTTACCAAATCTAACAGTCATGAGCGAACACAGATTTCCTGATGAAATCTCATCCGTCGATTCGTTACTTCATCCTTAGGCTTCCATCTCAGGTTTTTCAAGAGGGTCATTCCTCTTCGTGCAGAGTTACAAAGGCCTTACACCTTCACATTCTCTTTCCCGGTTCTTGATGGGCTTTTCAAGGAAGGTATTTTTATGGGGAGATTTACTCAGGGTACTACCTAAGGTATGTAATGATGTCGTCCTCCCGAGAACCAAACGTGAAGTCTGAATTTGATCGGTACGCACACAAATAACGAATTCATGAAGACATAAATCATACATAGTATTTCCATATAAATATATAACTATTAGTACTAATCAAAACACCCTACAATCATTCTTATAATGAAATCATTCACAGTTTCACAGCTTATGAGCATAATTATCAGAATAAGCACATATATGTATATCAAGATGCCAGAGGCAAAACACTTATCAAAGATAACACCAGGGTCAAGCAACTGTTGAGAGGGGTGCTCGTTTCCAACCAACCATAGGCTTAGCGACTCCCAGTGGATTTACCACTAGCCACCCCCGAGCTGAGACCACGATGCTGTGAGACTGCGTCTCTATTTTCAAGTGACTAGGAGCGAAGGTTGCAATCCTTCCTCTCTGCTATCACTCACTCTGCATATTTCCAGAGTTCTCCCCTCGCGTCTTCCCCCCAATCGCTTCTACCCCACGCCTTATCCTCTTGTGAAGTTGTGTGTGGCACAATTACCCTCGCGTTGGTCAGGCCTTACGACTCTACGGATGGGCGGTTCACCTCCCATCCCTCATTAAACCATCTACCTACCAGCCTGCGAGACATTTAATTCAGGGCCAGCGAGCCACTTTTGGTTCTCTGGGCTAGTGGAGTCCAAATATGGTATTAATTCTCGGTGGAAGTTAATGCCACCTTTCCAGGTGCCCTCCACCTCCATCGTGGTCTCTTTTTCTGCACATCCCCTCTCCGCAGTTCTGCAATATAATTTCATAATGTTATTTACATTCATCGACCCTCTTCATAAGGTCCATTCACATCATA
>WSFP011516444.1:0-12769 GCA_009831015.1 Picea engelmannii | reverse complement strand
TTTATCTTCCATTAAGTGTAATTACTTGATCATTTCTAGTGTAGGTTAATAATTAGAGTGTTGCACAAACAATATACAATTATAGGTGTAAATGTCCCTCAAGTGGGGGCATTGCATCTCCACAACTCTACTAAGATGGTTTATTGATGGGAAGGGATTTCCTAATTAAAGTTTATTAATTTTGACACTCTAGAGATCTACTTGAAAAATTGAAAATGAAAAAACGAAACCTAATTTAAAATTGAAAATTAAAGTTGCAAAACTTAAAATGTTGAAGTGGTCACTAATCTAGAAACTAGAAGCACAAGTCAATCTATTTGTGAATAGGAATTAAGGTAGTTTCAATGTCAAACAAAAAGTGCTAAGTGAAAGAATGAGGAATTAGGAAGGTGACAAAGATAGATGTTGATATCATAATACAACTAGAAGCACATCAGAACATATAATCAACGCTTGGCGGGGACCATTATAACTACTTATTTCTTTTTAATCCTATGACTCACAATTGCTTCAAATATGGTAAATATATAAGCACTAATGGACTTTACATTGTCCATGTCACTTTCATAGTGAGTGTCAACAAACCAATGCAACATAAACCATTTTTGTAAGTTTGAACTATATGAGAAGTTTATTTTCTTAGATACAAGTTAAAATCTCTCAAAAAATATTTTGTGCCATGTCATTCTTTTCATATGTTGTGGCTTGGTGCTGCAAAAGAATTAAGAAAATCTATCCTTCATCTAAAACATGTGTGTCATAAAGTCCTCCATACTAATAATTACTCCAATTTACTTACACTAAAACAAACATAACATGTAATGGAAATTATTCAATACTTTGAGAGAGGGATATTAATCATGTATCTATCAAGCGCCAAGAGGGGTCAATTCTTGAGGTGCAAACATTTTTAAAGTGAAAAAACTTGAGTAATGGTTTGCACCTCAAGGGATTTGATCCATCTTGATGCTTGATAGATCCAAGGCTATGATGTATCTAGGCTAGTTGTAGTGGTGGGGAAGTGCACCAAAATTATATTCACTTCCACTCTATTCATAATACTTTTTTTTCATATATTTTGATATTCTATATCTGCATTTATATTTTTTGTCTCTTCAAATTCATTCTATTTGCATTTATTTTCTTGTAAATTTGACCATGCTATACTAACTTCATGCTATATTCTCATTTTATTATTATATATAATTGTTGATGTGTTTTCAAGACACCCATCAAATAGGTGATTGTGTGCATAATTGAACCTATTCCTCTTTCAAATGAAAACCCAAAATTTTCAAATTTGGAAAGTGACAAATAACCTCCACCTATTGATCATGAAGACCCAACAAGTTTTAAGAATTTAGAATCAGTGTTAGTATTCCAGTTCTTCTTCACATTGTCCAACGAGGATGGTTTCTCTTTTGAACAAAAGAGAACGAAAGAAAAATATATTAAAAAAAGGAAATTGTTTGTTTCCATATTCTCATTGAATAACCCTATGTGTCAGCGTCATCCAACATTCTACAAAATAAAAAATAAAGCTCATATGCCCAAGATATTGACAATTTTCTCCATCTTTCGAAATACCCCAACACTTAGTCATTTACCACATCCTCTCTATACTACTACCCCATACTTAGCCAAGTTTTGAGTTAAATCCTATGCGGAGAACCCAACACTGTCATTCCTCCGTATGTACCATCCTTTCACAACCTCCATTTTGTCCTCTTCATTCCTCAACCAAAAATTACACCGTGCACAAGTTACGAAGGGTTCCATGACTCTCCAGTTGATGTTTAAATTAATTAAAATTCAAACAACAACCTCACGAGGATATGAATCCCCCTACATTTTTATAGAGGTGGTACTCCTCTTTGGCTAAAAGATGTATCTTGATATTCTCAAATTAAAATACTAAAATAAGAGAATACTAGATATTACACCCCAATCTTTATCACTCAATAAAAATGTAAAATATTGATAATTGAAAATGAAATGTATTCACATAAGAATTCCTGAGAAGAGGACCAAGAATTTTCACTCATAAAATACAATAAATGCAGACATATTGTATTAAAATAAATAACAATTACAGGAAAGAAAATATAACTCTCACATCCATCACAACATTCGTAATTTTGATCACATTCAAAGAAAGAAAGATAAGGACCACAATTAAGAGAACTTTAAAAGAGTTTTTTTAATTCAAAACAAGGAAGAATATGATAGGAAAGCTTTAAATATATTTTACTCAAAACTCAGAGTTCAAAGATAGCATTGAATTTAACCTCGAAATAGTTCTTTGAATTTAAAAAAAAAATGTAGTCTTTAATAGTATGTAAAAATAAAATGCATTCGTCGAGAATTTGATTGGGATTGGGCTCCTATGGACCGTAAAATAAAAGAGTAGAACATGATTAAACCCGAAAAGAAAAAAGGAGAAGGGTGTCATAAATCGATTATGAATTTCAATGAAGAATAGACACAACTGGGTGATTTCTTAAAGAGAAGTTAAAGAATAAGGAAAAATGTGGTCAATTTTACTCATTGTGATGGCAATCTCTCTTGTTATCTAGATGTTGATGGGTATTTCATAGTCTCCTTGGTTGCAGTTACATGATCGGTACCAACCACCTCTGTTTGACCTTCTTCAATTATCTTGATTAAAGTTTGATTTAACCAATTTTCGATGTAATCTTTCATGGGAGTGATGGTTATTTCCTGTTCGACTTTAATATCAAACAATGTACTTTCAAAATCTCTAAAGTCAATTAAAAGTTGGTGCAAAGTGTCTTCAATATCATCATTTTTATTCACATAATTTACATGCCAACTTTCAACTTCATGTTATGTGTACTTGATCATGCTATTCAACTTTTTTTCCGAAATGGCCTTCAACATTATCAAGATGTTCTTCAAAATTTTCTCTTGTAATAAGAATATAATTTGATATCAACCTCGGGTCTTGGACTTCTCCTGTGTTTCTTGCCAAATCTAGTTCAATCAATTTAAAATAAGATTCCCACTTTTTGATACTTAGATTATCAAGATAATTTAATATTTCTTTCAAAGTTTTTATCTTTTTTATCCAACAAGCCTTCAATTGTTTTACATGCGTTGGGGATGGTAAATATTCTTCTTTTCTTTTAAGTTTAGTCATACCCAAAATTTTTAGAACAAATGTAGTGACATCATCTTTGTAAAAACCCTCATCATTTTCGAGGTCGGCTTGGAGGTATTCTCTTAGATTAATAATCCTGGAGCCTAAATAAATGAAGTTGCTTTCCAAATCCCATGCCTCTAGGATGAGGAACATCTTCTTCTTTATGTTTTCCCCAACATAATATCTAAAATTGATGATCCCTTTAACTTTGAGCTTGACTTTGGTGTTCTATCAAAACTTTTCTCAGGTTGAATAGTAGCGACCAAACTTACAAATATAGGGGGTGACATTAAAGCATACTCCAGTTATTTAACCCTTTATTTGAGCATAGCATTTTCAACTTCCATTTCATCCACTAACATTTCCAAAGTATCATTTGTATCTTTATGAATCCTTGCAATTCTTTATGGTAAAACTCCGCTCAAATTAAACTCTGAATGTGTTTTTCCTTGGACCTTTTTTCCTTTTGAATTAACTATTTCAAATATTAATTTTTTAGAGTCTTTATCAAATAAAGAAATGTGAAGAGTTAAGGATTATTCTTCATAAAATATTGGCTCTCGTGTCACCAGTTCCACTGCAATTTCCTGACTCTCTTGAATCCTTTGCTCATCATCTGGAAACTTGTTGAACCTCTTTTGTTCTTTCCCCCTTTTTTCTATTTTTCCCATTTCTTTTCTTACCTCTTCTTTTTCCCTTTCTATACTTTCCCTCTCCCCATTTATTTTTCCCTTCTTCCTTTTCTTTGTTTTTATAAGACTACCATACTTAGTCATTTTTATTATGTTCATGGACTTTCAGACTCGTAGACCTTCACACTTGTATTATCTTCCATTTACCCATGTATAAGTCCATCCAACAATTAGATTAATTTTTCACCGCGGACTTTCGGACTTTCAAACCTATGTGATGCACCTCCACTCTCTCCATTATCCTCCCGACATTTTCCAACAATTAGCCATTTCATACAAGTGGACTCTCGGACTAGTGGACCTTCCTTTTCATACTAGTCACCCACCTTGATTCTCCACCATTACTTGTCCCTTCACATTTTTCGATGTCACATTTATTCTTATCCCTACTGACCCAACTACTAAATTTATTGTTGAAGTGGCTGTTAATTAATGATGCTTATATCGAGGCTAGTGATATTTATTTTGAGTTAATTCTTGTGTAAAAATAAATCTAACTCAAATTCATTTTACTATGCAAAGTAATATTTCAAGAAAAGCTGGCAAAGCTCCATGAAGACAGTCATGAGAAAATAATCGTTTTGTGGGGATGCTTTGAACCTCTTCACTAGAGAAGACTAGAATTATCATTGGTCCTGCTCCTATTGGTATTATTCAAAATTGCTGGGTAAAGAGAACAAAAGAGTGTGGACCTTAGGAATAGTTCTCGCTGGATGTGTTCCAGAAGTCTTTGAATGCAATGATATTTTCACCTGGTGTGTCGATAAGCTTATTCAAAATAGAAGGGTCATCACGTTGTAGAGTAGTTCTCCTATTTCATTGGTGCCTTCAATATTTAGAGAAATGATGAAATTGCCAGAGAGGAACCTGGTTTATAAAGGGGAGGAAGCTAGAAATTTCCTAAAAAGCAGGAACAACAGAATAAAGCTTCTTTAAGAGTATTTGCATGATCTTGCATCAATTCTTGAAGATATTCCAAAATTCAGTTAAGTTCTTTAAAAAATCCTTATAAAGAAATTTCCTAGCTATTTACTCGAATTGTTGGCCAGGACTCTACATAAACCATTCCCCGACTGACATTATATATACTGCATTTCGTGGTTCATGAAAATGCTATCTTCGACTGGGCGAAGATTATTTCGAATGAAATCACTGGACGGTTGACTAATTTCAAGACTGATAATTTTTTTTATATGTCGTCTTATTTGATATTTTCTATCACATACTATCATACCTTTGAGGGTTTAAACATTGCTTAGAGAGTGAAAATAAAGGTGGACCCTGTGACCATATGGTACCAAGATCTATGGAGGCAGAGAGTCAACGATCATTTCTATGAGGTATATTATGATTTTGTGTCTAAATTCAATAAGTTGTTATTTGGGGACGACACTTCCCGACTATCATAGGAAGCAATGCATTTTTTGAAGGGAAAAAGAGTTCTTGAAAAAATGGAGGATTATAATATCATCAGAGTTTTCTCCTCTATCTAAAAACCTATTTTCCTTCCTTACTATATATTTGATAAGATGTTTATCATTGAGATAGCTAGACAATATAAATTTTGGTTCCATAGTTTCTCTGAAAAAAGAAAAAAAACAGTTCATACCTCTCCCGTGGAAAGTTGGTGAAATTATTCTTCGAGGAATTTCCAAAATAGACGAATATGTTGCTTTTTTTGATCATTCCGACCTGAGATTCGCAGAGAAAATCAAGGGTTTTGACCCTAATAATATTTCTTATAATCATTTTCTTTTAGTTGGGTTCAACCCTGCACTTATAAATTCAGTCGTCAGCGGAGAAGAAGAAAATGACTACCACAATCCAAATAATCAAGAAGCCGACCAAGATTATGGAGATATAGACACTTCTATAAGTACTACAAAGAACCATAAAGAAAGAGGTAAACCATCGAGTGAGAAAAATGTCCAGTCACTAGCTGTCTCTTGAAGAAGTGCCTTACCAAAGGAAAATCCTCAAACAGGAACATCCCACACAAGAAAAATGCATAGAAATAACTCAGGAGATGATGAAGAGAGGAACCCTCATAAAGGGAACTTGGAGAATCCCCATAAATTAAAAGTCAAAAGAAAAAAGGACTAATTCACAGCAGGAGGGGGGTGAAACACATGCTCCAGAAAATGATTTTCTATTAGATAACATGGATTTGGATGTAGATATTGAAAATATTACTTTCCTAGATGTAGAAATATCGTCTAGAGAAAATATACAACATATTTCCACATTCCTGATCAAGGAAGAGACATTTTCTAATGAAGAAACATTCGTTGTACAAAATGACTCTTTTGATAAGAATATAAGAAATTAGAATTTGAGAGAACTACAAAGAGTAAGAGTAGGAAGCTATAATCTACCGATACTCGAGATATGTTACCTTCTAAATTATCATCTATTCATAGAGTTACAGGGGATGCACTTGACGTTTCAATTGCACATATGGAGGAAGAGAATGCTCAACTGCAAGAAAGAATTAAAAAATTGGAGGCAACCCGCATGCCTCCACCTATTCTGGCTTCTCCCATTGCTATGATTCGTCCTAGAAAATGTCTTCAAGAAAATCTAGAACCAAGTGCAAGGGTCAAAGGAATTTCCAATTTAATCATTGCCACCCAACATTTCGTTGAATAAGATATTAAGAAAATGATGTCATTGATTGTAGAGTTATGGGATATGGCAAAGGGTTTTGCTTCTCTCGGTTTGAGAATTCATAATTCCAGGGAACACTTGAATTCATATTTGAAAAATGAAGGGGCTTACACAGACGAGGTTGTGATGTTTGTAATGAAAGTTTTGGCAATGACAGAGAAATCAAGAAAGCAAGAAAATCCACCTTCTCTGAGCCACATCAAACAATTAAAATCTTGCTGGATAGAAAGAATTAATGTGTTAAAGGGACTTCGAACTCAATTGACTAATTTATCAAGAAGGAATAATGAAACATATTAAAAAATCCTTGATTTGGATATTGCGGGAACCACTGTTGAAGTCCTGGACCCTAAATATCTTTCAAATTCTATTCTCATGACTCGACAACATTTCAAATATAAAATTGAATAATTAAAAAGGACATTAGCTGAAAAGTTTGATAATATGATTGAATTTACACATGATGACATTGACAACTAGCTTGTCGAGTACACAAATAAAAATGAAGATATTGAAAATGTATTACAAAATTTATCTGTTGATCTTAGAGAAATTGAAAATGAGCTGTTTAATGTTAAATTAAAACAAGAAGTAACTGTTTCTCCATTAAGGGACTTTATCCAAGAATGGTTAAACAACTCAATCGCCAAGATTTCCAAAATACCTGCAGAGGTAGTTATGACCGGTAATCAAACCACAACAAAAAAGAGTATATAAAAAAACAACAAGAAGAAAATGAAGAGGAGAGATACCATCATAGTAAGTCCATGCTGATCACATGCTTCTTTCTTTATAAGTTTTCATCCAATTATTCTTTTTCTTTAAATAGAAAAGTATAATTGAATCCTGATAACTTTCTCTTTGTCTTCTTTCCATATTCAATTGTTTGAAATCCTCCCACTTTCTTCCTTCTAAGTTGTATATTCTTGTATATGTTTTCTTTATGGTTCACGGGAGCCCCAATCTGATTCCTATAGACAAACACCTTTAATTTCAAAACATTGTAACAAACATTATTATTTTTGAGAAATCCCAGAGAACTAATTCAAGATTAGTTTTGACTGTATTTTATAACTCTGAGTTTTGAGTATAAAGTATTTGAAATTGATCTATCATAACCTTCTTTTGAGCTATATAAGCAATTACTCTACAAAAGTTCTCTTATGCATACATACCATCTTCTTTTATTTTGATGTGATCAAAAATATTTTTTTTTTCACTATGATGGATGTGAGGAAATTTTGTTTATTTTTTGTAATGTGTGATGTGTGATATTCCTGGTCCATTTCTCAGGAATGCTCTTTTATAAATCCTTTTTACTTTTCAACATTTTTGATCTTTCTTTGAGTATAAAATATTGGATTGTCTTAAGGTCCTATATTATTTATTGATCCAAAATTAAGAATATCATAAGCCAAAGAGGAGTACCACCTCTATAAAAACGAAGGAGGATTCATATCCTCGTGAGGTTTCCGTTTCGGTCCTTGACAGATTCAAGCGTCAACATTTTTGGCGACCATACTGGGGAACATACTTGAAGATTTAATATCTGGTTCTAGACCCTAAACTTATATGACTTTTCCTCAGGACAACCAACCCTAGTTAGAGATCGGATTGAATAATCAATGAAGTATTCTTCATCAGTTATATAATCTTGTGATAACAACTGCTCAAACGAGAGAAGAACTAGAAAGATCCCGGGAGACACTAGTTCAAGAAGAAGAAAGATAATTTATTCGAAGGCAAAGAAGAGACGAAAGACAAGAACAAAGAAACGGAAGAGGAGCTCAAGAGAAAGGTAGGAATTGAAGCTGGAGAAATACAAAGGACCAATCACTAGAAGCAAAAGAAAGCAACTGTGTACCTCAAAAATTGAAAGGCATACTCCCGAAGAAAAGAAGGAACTTCTAGACATGGATGATAGAGACAAAAGATGAGAAGAACCACATGAAGAAAGACGAGAGGAAAGACATGAAGAAAGAAGAGAGGAAAGGATACATGAAGAAAGGTGATTATTCAGAAATTTGAGAAGAATAAGAGACTTCCCCCTCGACCTATGAGGTGAACAACATGAGCTACCTCTTCTTCCTAAAGGAACTTTGAAGACATTTTTCGGAGATGGAACTATTGATGCTGAGAGACATATTGATTTTTTTTGGATGTTTGTGATTTCCATCTTGTTGAACATGATGACGTAATGGTAAGGTTGTTTCTCCAAACTTTATCTGGCAAAGCTTACGAATGGTGCACCACATTTCCCACAAGGTCGATCAGATCAGTTGATGATTTTGAAGCTATGTTCCTAAGTATGTTCTCTCCCCCAATCACATATCATACCCTTCTCACCAATTTCACCCAAATTTGTCTAAAGAAAAATGAGAGAATAAGAGATTTCAATCTCATATTCAGTAAAACATTGAACAAGATCCCTGAAGATAAAAGGCCTAATGATCCAGTAATTCTTGGTTTCTATAAAAATTCCATGCCACCCAATGTGAAGTTCTCCATTAGAACTTCCCAAATTGATACTTTGGATGAAGCAATGACCAAAGCTACGATGATGGAGGAAATCATGATTGAAACAACACTGACCTTGACATTATTCTAAAAAAAGTACAAAGTCAGATGGGTAATCTAAACATTGATGATAAAGGAGCATCTAGTTTGAAAAAGAATGAATGACAAAGGCCGCGACCAAGTCAAAATCATACCATCGGTGGGGGATTATTTAAAGGAACTATACTGGATGTGAAAACATACCCTGTTTCAACCCAAGAGACAAATCAAAGGATCAAGATTTCACATATGAATAGAACCATTAGACAAATGCAAAATGAAATAATGATATTGATAAGGAACGATAATTATATACCTAATCCAAGGATGTTGGTCCTGGAACAAAGAAGGAACCCTCCTCAAGAGCAGAGAGAGAGGTTTGAAAATGCTGATAATCAACAAAGACAGAGGGTCCCCAGACAACCAATTCCAAATGCAGCGGTTCTTAATGAACCACAAAATCGTTGATGATTGCAGCTATGTGAGACATTCTCCAGCTTACAAACCTGTGAGATGTGGATCGTTGCAACCATGTGAGATATTCTCCAGCTTACAATATTGAGAGAAATCCCTTGAAGAGGGTGTGTGGTTCCTTTCTGAGACATAGATGGAACATAGAGATGAATTCCTCCATTCAGAGAGTTGAGAAGAACTCCATATGATTATCTTGTGGGAAAGACGATTTGCTGAGTTAGACGTGCCTGTGGCTGAGCACAAGGTGAACATGTGAAATCCCAAAGTGCTGGGTGCATCGTCACGAGAAAATAAATGAAGATGATGCATTAGCCTCCTCTGAGCAACATAGTTGATGAGAAACTCCATATGACTCTCCTGTGTGATGCAGTGGGAAATAAGATCTGTTGAGTGGATGTGCCTGTGGACGAGCACATGTGAATGTGTGAAGAACTCGTTCTTCTATGTAATGCAGTGAGCCATAGATATGGAAATCCCTATGGATGTGCCCCTATTGGATGAACACTAGTGGGTGTATAGGATCCCTTGCTATATTTTCAAGAGTTAGACCTTCCTGTAACCCTAATTGTAATGTAAAGGGTATAGGTTGGCCCCACCTTAATGTGACTGGTAATTAATGTAAAAGATAATTAATCTGGTTAATATTAATTATATTATAATCTAGTGAGGTCGGACCTGTTGTTCCAATAGACACTTCTGTTGACAGGTTTAGGTTAGTATAAGTAAAAGTAAATTCCTCATTGCGGAATCATATATTTCATGCGAGTTTGGAAATTTCAGCAAGTACATCTTCTTGGGAAAAGTGCGCACCTCTCTTGGGCGCTAGTATTCTAGGGTTTGAGAACCCTCTTGTGTGTTAGGTATTATTGGTGCTGAAGGTATTTCTCTTGAAAAATATAGCAAAGGATTTGGCTAGGTTTTCTTCCCTTGTTGATAAGGGTTTCCCAGGATACTTCTTGTGTTCTTGTGCATGGTGTTTCTTCTTGTGATCTTGGTTGCTGCAACATTATTGTTTATGGTTAAGACAAATGCTAAAATGGAATGAACTTCATGCTTGACCTAGCCTATTGAAAAATAAACATGTTATCGGAGCATAGGTCTTGAAGAACCCATTGCATAAACAACTTTCATCCATCCTCTGCAGAAACCGTACGACCCTCCTAGGGTTCCCAGAAAATCCGTACGACCTGCTCTTTTGAAGGTTTTAATCACTTAGAACTTGGACGTTGGGGCTAAAAAGGGCATAGGAGTGTACGACCTCCTTCAACACACCTCCAACAAGCTTCAGATCGAAATTTCGAGCATTTTTAAATTTTGGCCCTAGGGTTTCTAGGGTTTCGCTAATTTCTCTAGAAAATTCAGAATTAGGGTTTCTGCAACTCATTGAAGGAGATCTTCAGCTCACCAGTGTTCTCCTATATTTCAAAGTCTTATTGTTGGTAGTCATAAGTCTAACAAAACCTAAAATTTCTAGCCTAGCCTAGCCTAGCCATTAGGTTTTCTAGCCCATTTGATAAAGGGTTGTGAAGAAGCTAAAATTATGATGAACAAAAACTATGATGGAAGATAAGTTTGATGGATCAAGCAACTTCAAGTTCGTGGAAGACAAGACTTCAAAGGAAGACTTATTGTGGGTGATACAAAAAGGTGTCACTGTGACATAACTCCTTCTTGAAGATGTCAGAGGACAGAGATCAACCATGTGCCATTGGAGAAATCATATCAACACCCTTAGGTATGCACTTGTATATATATTATTTGTATCATTGTCATGAGGGTAATTGCAGGACGAATGAACCTTTTGTTGAAGGCTTGGATCCAGAGGGCTCTCATTGCATTCAGAGGAACAACACACCGAAAGTGAAGACTCCAGGTTTGATTATTGTAATTTTCATTCCTCTAACCTATATTTCTAAAGTTTTCTACATTACAAGTAGGTATTGTAGCTATGACAACAATCCTTAAATTGTTTTGATTCTAGAGATGCACTCATTATTCTCCTTTAGGAGATATACTTGTTTTGGTTTCTCTTGTTTTCTTGTTCTAAACAGGTTAACAACAAAGGAAGATGTTTATCCTTCAGAGGGAGCAAATTGACTAAGAGGGAGTCAAAACTATTTGAGAAAGAGGAAGAATAGAACCATCATTGGGGAAACCAATGCATTAATACATGATCAAAATATTTCTATGATTCTATGGGCAGTAGCATGCATGACACATTATATGTTCAGAACAAGAGTCCTCACCAGAATTTGAAAAACATAACTCCCGAAGAAGCCTTCACCAGAGTGAAGCTTGATATTGAACACTTCAAGATATTTGGGTGCTCAGTGTATTTTCATGTACGCAAAGAGAAGAAGTCCAAGCCAGACCCTTTAGGGAGAAATGATACGTTTATGAGATAACAATGAATCTTCGAAGAAATTCCAGATCGACATCCCTGGTCAGAGACATATTGAGACAAGCAAAGATGTTGTCCTTGAAGAAGAGATAACTTTCCAAAGATCCAAAGAATCTCAAATGGAGATTGACAGTGAAACAATGCCTTCTCCCCCTTCAATAGTTTAGATGGAGACAAACACTATTCCATCTGATCCAATTGCTCAAGTTGATATGTTCAAAGATATTGCAGTAGGGCATAAAAGGTCTGCCTAGGCTCACTCTGCAAGAGGCAGAGAAACATACTGTAATATCCCTCAGTAGAGCCCCAGTTGTAATTATGAATTATAAACATGTTTGTTAGGCTGGTGAGCCGAGTTATAATAAGCTAGGAGGCTTATGTGATGATTATGTTGGTTGTGGAGCCTGATTATCTTCCTGATTCAGAGGTCCTTGCTTTCAGCCATGTTTATACCCCATGAAGTATTTATACCCCAGAAGTATGTACACTCTTCCACGCGGGGGAGTGCATAGGGGGGTACCCCCTCTGCGGGGTCCAGGGGCAAGTGGGCCCCCGAAGCAAAAATTGCCTTGAAAAAGTATATTGTAATTTCATTGTAAATCTGGACCGTTCATTATAAGGTCGCAGATCTAATGGTAGAGATTATGCTAGGGTTTTTTTCCCTAGAAGGCAGCCCTCTTTTATGAGGGAAATGTATTACGGCTATGGATGATGGTGAATATTGTATTCTGAGAGAGGAGACTGTGAGAGAAAGAAGAGGAAGTTACAACGGGTTTTGCTGTAGGTTGTATCCCTTCATTTGCTGGATAATAATAA